>JAOEHT020208686.1:0-11127 GCA_025448195.2 Parazoanthus atlanticus | reverse complement strand
CGCGACTATGGCAGCCAGTAAATTCGTGTAGGAAGGATCACATAGCGCCAAAGCCGAAGGCGCGAGTTCCTAGAGGGGTTCGTCGGCATGCTCCCCCGAAAATGTGTTAATTAAAGGGTCGCTAAATAACATTTCCTGCATTCTGGGAGTAGTTTCTGGCAAGTGTAAAAACCCTGAACTGACAGAAAATCAATCTTGTTCCGGAACTGCACGGCACTATATAATTAGGAGCTGCAGACAAGTTTTCTTACAAGTTTGCAAAAAACACTAGTTGTAACAGTCTTGTGTTAGTAATGTTTTGGATGTTTAAGAAATGGTTCATGCTTAGCGTGCGTCTATCAAGTTACGGATGAAGTTTGGAGAGCACAAAAGAAGCGTTTATTTATTTCTTTTTAGAAGCATTTTCTCGAAAATTTCCCGATATGTTTTGGTGTGTTGCGATTTAGAGGCGAGAATCTATCGAGATTTAGATGCACGCTCGTGCCATACAAAAATGCGCGTGAGGTTCTAAATGTACAAACATTTTTTTTATCGAACCAGTTTATATCTTGAAGTGATATCTGGTCACAAAACCAAAATATATGTTGTAAACGAAAGCATTTATGGTACAATTGTCTTGTCTTGTGTGCAAAGAAAAACAAGTCTTTTTATAGGCCAAAACAAGCGCGTCAAAATAAATGGAAGGGCGGGGGGGACGAGCCCAATACGACATACACGCACACTAGGAAAAAAGGAGGAATATATATAAGAAGATACACACCTATGCACACACAAAAAATTAAGGAGAAAAGAAAATATGTAAAAGCCGGAAAATGTAAATTGAAATAGTAAGTTCAAGGCCGCTTCTGCAAAACACACTTGTCACTTGTCCCCGCGCGCGAAATGTTTTCTCCCCCCTCCCCCATCCAATGTCTCTGAGCTTCCGCCGGCCCTGAAGTTTGAAGGAGATGTCAGGAATCTCCTAAAATATGATATTTGAAAGATAGTTTAAACTGTCTAGGTATTGAGTTCCATTTTTGGGACCTTTATACCTACTTTTAAATTTTCTGAATTTTTTCTTATTCTTAATAGTAGAGAGAGAACTGACTGAGAGGTTAATCTACTATAGTCAGAATGATTCAGTACTAGACACATATACCTGAAGAAATTAGAAAAAATATCTGGTAGAACTTTGTTGTAAAACGGACACCTGCTTTAAAAAGCAGTGTGAAGAAAGATTACTAAAAACCCAAATTTTAACTATGTTGAAAACTTTAAAGGTAGGGCTTGAGTAATCATTATATGTAGAAAAATTCATAATGCACATAGCTATAGCTTTGATTTTGTAGGATTATCAAAGATTACAAAGAAGATACATAAGTGTTGCCCTAAACTAGGAGACCATATATAAGAGGAAAGGATGAAATAAGGAATAGAAAAGTTGGGTTGTTTTTGAATTGACATAATGTGTTACTTTACAAAGCAAACAGATCCCTCTAGACATTTTCTTGGAAACATGATAAATGTGGTCTTTTAAGTTTAGGTTGACATCCACCAAAACTCCAAGATTAGTAACATGTTGTTGTTTTTTGTTCAGATAAATGTTTTGATTATGCCATTCAATTTTATACCTTGACTTCTTTTGATGGGGATGAATAATTACAAAATTAGTTTTATCTAAGTTAAAGGAAGATTTACTTGCACATAACCATTCAATTATAGACGTACGTTCAGTATTGATAGTTAACTCCAGGGGAGTGAGGGACTTGTGTGCATAGAAGATATTTGTGTCATCTGCAAATAAATGAAAAAATCAAATATATTAGAGCTTAGCCTGACCAGCTAAGTAATCATGAGAGCGAGGCTACGTGCCGTCTGTTTATGTACGATTCAAATCGTAGGTTCGTGACACTTCAATTCATACCAACACTGCTGCTTCCAACACCGTAATTCGCTCATGAAAATGCGTAAAAACCGAAAACCGTGCGAAAAAGTATTGATTTTCCGTTACCGTGTTATGATTTGTTAACCGCAAACCACCACAAAAATGAGTAAATATCCGCAATCCGACTCCCAAAATGGTCTGAAACCGCCTAACCGCCAGACTATAATACAGCCCCTAATTACGAAAGTCATTCATGCAGATACAAAAAAATAATTAGGGTTCAAGAACAGAGCCCTGTGGGACACCACACGTAATGCCTTTTGTGATGTTTGCTACCAAATGGAACAAACTGTTTCCTATGTTAGAAAAATAAGAGATGAACTATTCCGATCCCTAATAATCCTTCTTATGCCGCAATATTCGAGTCTACCATCTATAGGGTGAACGAGTATTTCTTCCAACAGGCATAAAGCGATAAGAGTGACAAAAACGTAAAATAATTTTGTTGTTTTACTCTTTCATAATTTTTTGGCTACATTCATTGAAACGTTTTAAACGCAAGTAAACCGTGCAAGCTGCCTTTATTCAAAACTTTCTGTTCTTGAAAGAGAGGGGCCAACACCAAAGACAAAAATAAGAAAAAATACTAAAACAAATAAGAAAATTAATCATTTACAATAGTTACTTGATGATAAAAAATATCAAATGTCTAAAACTACTGCTTTTGTACGTGCAATTAAGCTCCCAATATTTACAGTTCACCCGCACAATACAAGACTTGCCTCTAGGTCCTCCTTCTATACTCCTCAAATAAGAACAAATTATGACAAATTTAGGAGTAAAAATTTGGAATTCAGTTGACGAAAAAATCAAAATTCTGAACAAGCGACTATTAAAAAAACCCTGAAACCTTTGATTCTCTCTAAATATTAACTTTAATAACTATGTATATCATGTGTTATAGTTAGAAGCTTTTTGTGTTGGCTTAGATTATTAAAATAGTACTGTTAGTTCTTTTTTAAAAATTTTTTTGTATTTTTTTTCTCCGTTTAGTGTGTCGTGTTTAAATTTAGGTTGATCTTCCAACCCTTTCACCAATGATTAAGTAACTGTCATGTGCCACGTGCACCCAGCTTGATTAACCCCGAGGTTATTCTGGGTGACACTTACCTTCACTTGTTTCATTTAAATTATATTCAGTTTATTATGTATTGTATTTAAAGGTACAAATAAAATCTTTGTTGTTGTTGTTGTTGTTGTTGTTTGTGAATATATAATCCAGCATCAAGCTTCAAATAAAACCCATAGTTATGTTAAAGCATGGGGCAGTTAGTGTTCACCAAAATTTGAGCTTGGTATACTGAATAATGCTGAAGCACGTAAATATTTGAGGACGTCAAAATATACAGAGAATGTTTGGCTTACTATCCATTCTTTGTAAATTTGTGAAAGGCTTAAAAAAATTTCAGCGTATCGCGATATTCTTTGCTTGAAAATGGGATGTGAAAACATATGAAGAGGGCAGTGCAAAAACCGTCTAAGTGATGATTCCAGGTGACTTTTCAAATACCGGCAAAATTCTATTTTTTTACAGCTGCACTGTCTCCTTGATGACTTTTTCCCCTTTAAGTCCAAGAAAGGAGAGGAAGTGCTTTTAACCACCGCAGAGATTATGGGCTTTTCTCGCCATTTTGTAATGAGGTTCTTTGCCTGTCAAAAGTAAAGCCATTTGGTAATGTTTTGTAAGGAAACTCAACTTGGAATACAAGAATGTGTTGGCTACATATTATCCTGGATGAGTCCAATGGTCCCTGCAGCATTACATGAAAATGGAGAATTTTGAGGTTTTGTGAAGGGTGACGGTGATTTAAGATCGTTTTTGCTCCGAGCTCTTCATATCTTACGAGTGTTGATTAATTCAGAAACATTGAATAAATTTCATTGTCAACAAGTGTATTTTTGTTCCAGGTTCAGGACAAGTTCCGTCTCGACCTGACAGACGAGGAGGCGGTGCAGTATCTTCAGAGTTTGATTGATGAGAGTGTCAGTGCTATGTTCGCTGTAGTCGTTGAACAGTTCCATAGAATGGCACAGGTAAGGCATGGTTGAGAATTGGTCAAATAGAATGGCACAGGTAAGGCATGATTGAGAATTGGTCAAATAGAATGGCACAGGTAAGGCATGGTTGAGAATTGGTCAAATAGAATGGCACAGGTAAGGCATGGTTGAGAATTGGTCAAATAGAATGGCACAGGTGAGGCATGATTGAGAATTGGTCACACAGAATGGCACAGGTAAGGCATGGTTGAGAGAGCTGCATAGGTAAGACATGGTTGATAGTTGGTCACATGGAGTGGCACAGATAAGGCATGATTGAGAATTGGTCACATACAATGGCACAGGTAAGGTTGTAAGGCCTGATTGAGAATTGGTCACATAGAATGGCACAGGCAAGGCCTGATTGAGAATTGGTCACATAGAATGGCACAGGTAAGGCGTGGTTGAGAGAGCTGCATAGGTAAGACATGGTTGATAGTTGGTCACAAATTAATATTTACTTTTTGAAGAAAAGCAATAAAGCCCCGAAATTACATTACTGTGAACACCCTTTTCCAATGTAGAGTTATTATTGATATTTACTTATCGAAGAAAAGCCAGAAAGCTCTCAAATTTCATTACTGTGAACACCCTTTTTCCCATATATAGTCATTAACATTTACTTATCGAAGAAAAGCCATAAAGCCCTGAAAATACATTACTGTGTTCATCCTTTTCCCATGTATAGTTATTATTAATATTTACTTTTTGAAGAAAAGCCCTAAAGCCCTAGAAATAAATTACTGTGAACACCCTTCCATATACTATGTATTTGTTTGTAATAAAACATAAAATTGTCTGTTTATTTCAGTATTGGCGGAAGTGAGCTGTGTTGTACACAGTGGCTAAAGAGTCGATTGTTATCCAAGGTGGTTTACAGGTGGTGATGAAGAGTCGCACCCCCGTCATACAGGGTGGTTTTCGGGTGGTGTAAAGCATCACCCCGCGGTTGTTGCTGATTCAAGGAAGATAACGTAACTGTATGGAAAACATCTACTAAAAACAGACTAACAACACTAAACTAGATCTTTATAGATAATTTGTTGTGACGAGGTGTTAAGTTGACCATCTAGTCAGCAAGAATCACAAGATTGAAAATCAGTTTTAAGTTCTTCGGAACCTATTAAACAAGGCTTTTGCTGCTCCTTTTTCTATCCTAAGAGGTTATATTATTTACAGTAACCTTGTTAGTTTTCAGATTGATCAAGGATACGGGGTTCGCGAGAGCTTCCAACACTCTCTGTTAATTATGTTAATTAATTTGTGCCATCCGACTCAAACATACATTAACTACGTTAAAAATGACAATATTTCACCGTGTTGTTCTCTGTAATTTCTTCATTTGACCATGTCTTTCACACACATATATTAACTACATTGACAATCTTTTATTGTTTTGCGATACGGCTCTTGTTCAAGGACACAACACAGTTGTCAAGTCGGGGTTCGAACTAACGACCTTGTGGTTATGAGTCAGACACGCTAACCACTCGACCACTGCGCCGCCGACACAGAGAAAAACAAAAACCAGCTATTTCAAAAAGGTTGTTCTATAGTCCAGCTTCGAATTCCCAGTTGCCGCTGATTAAAATGACTATAGACTCATCTTTAGTGTTAACCTCGACTTGAAATACCAGTGATAAGGATGATAAGTTCGACCCTCAAACAATACACAAAGTTGTGAATAGCTCATATCTACATTGGTATTTATGAATATTTAACATCAAGTCGAGGCTAAAACTCTAAAAACGAGCCTGTAATCATTGTAATCAGCGGGAACTGCGAATACGAAACTGGGCTATTGCATTTGGTATTTCCAGACCGAAAGGGATTGTGGACTCCCTTACATCGGGGTTCGCGTTCTTTTGACCTTTTAAAATTACACGACTTTCTCCATGACCTTCTGCAGTTTTCCATGACCTAATTTGAACATCTTGTTCTTGGCGATACCAAAAACTATTCTCGAGTCGAGTATTTTCCAGCCCCGTAACGAAGTTCAATATAGAAAATAGTTAGTGTTTAGAATTAGATATCTATTTATCCAGTCTAATCTCGTGAGAATCTAGCTTTCTGCAAGTAAATTGAGCAGTCTAGTTTCTGTTTTCTGCTCGCTCAAAAAAATAGATGCATGTTTATTACACCGTAATTTCATTTTCCATGACATTCCCTGTGACACAAATCAAAATTCCACGACTTTCCACTGAGGGGAAATGAATTTGTAAAATTTGTAAAATTCCACGACCTTCCAGGTTTTCCATGATCCGTACGAATCCTGCACATTTTTCCACTGCATCAGCTTGATTTGAAACAAAATTTTTGATAACCCATAATTCCTTCCGGTCTTGATATGCATTTAACGCCGCAGAAGAGTTTTTTCTTGAAATAGCTTAGCTCGTCCCCAGATTCCTCTCCAACATCTGGGTACGAGATTAGAAAAAGCAGTATAATGAAAACCGCGTTCTACATGCTTAACTTTAAAATGCTGAAGATTCCAAAAATAATAACCCAATGTATGGAGGGCAAGTCGTGCTTTTTATTGTTGATTACCGCATTTCCTCGAAAGAGCGCCGCCGTGCACAGCTTTTCTAACTATAACTTTATTTCCAATTAGATTTTAATTGTGAACACATTTCCGCTGTTGGTTTGAAACAAATCGTAGTTTTTACACTTTTTGACTAGGGGCCGATCTAGAGCTCCAGTCGGGCTTGGAATGAGCGCTGCGTTTTATCGAGGGGTGCGGTGTTTATTTGTAGTTTTGCTCTCTTGTGCGCCTCTTGTTCGAGGGCGGCTATTAACCGAGGGAGGGGCTTGATCGAGTAAATACGGTAAATTGTAGGTACAACTCAAGGAACGAACAAGCAACCACTTCAACGTGAATAATTTATTTGAAGCTAGTCCGCTAATGAAAGATCAGAGGAAATACGAGTTATTTATAGCTATTACTTGAACTTCATGTTGAACTACTGTCACTGCTGTACAAATTCGTGTTACATACAAAGGTAACACTGCTTAGAAATTTTAAATTATGTAAAAATCATAGTACATCGATAAATAAATGGTTGTTTGAGCCAAAATAAATTTTACAAGGAAACAATGTTTGCCTCGTTATGTTCAGAGTTCCAAGGTCCTTGAAAATTTGAAATTGCACGCACGATATTTAGTAGCGGTTCTCCATTTATAGAAATAAACGTTTCTTAAATTTTGCCAATTTTTGAGGGTACATATGGTGTTCGGCAACCGCCTGGCCAGTATAGCCTGCACAGCAACTTTTCCCCTCGTTTCCTTTCAATGCTTTCTACGTTGGAAAGACTGGCGGTTCTGATATACAGCTAAATGTTGTTTCACTTTACATGAGTCCATTGTACACTCGTACACACTTTGTACAAACTACTAAGCTGTTTAGAGGAGGTATTTACTATAATGCACGATATTGAAACTATTTTGTTTAGTATATAAACTCTTCTTATATAAGAACCTTTGTTATAAGTCACTAGAGCAACAAAAATACGACTGTAAATTCAAGGGTTTTCAAGTCCCCGAAAAACGAAAAATCAAATTCAAAGACTTTCAAGGATCGTACAAATCCTGTCAATGAGGGCAATAACGTTCGTGTATCTGCCCTGCAACTGCCACGGATATCACACCAAGAACTGACTGAGTTGTCCATCTCCTAAATGATTATACTCTGTACAGTTGACGAGTTTATCTGGTTCTTTTTCCGGGACTGAACTTTTTTTGCAGGAAAAAATCGCTATAGGACGTAGCCAGGTGATGTTGACCAATCAAATGATAACACTGAGCTACCAGATCGCATATAGGTCTATTGGATCGCATACTGGGTTATTTGAGCACACACGTAGATGTATGGGATCCAGGTCTTATTTTCCTCCAAGAACAGCAATCTGATCATCCAGGCATTCTGTATTGAGGTCCTGACAGAATTCAGCTGCCTGAGGGCATAAATATACAACCCTGTGATATTCATTTAACATGCAACACAGAAGCACAGCGTTATTAGTATTTTTATCAAAAATCCCTAAACTTGATAGTCACATTTAGGCGGTGTTTACATGATACCGGATCGAGTTTTATTCCGGTACGACTTCATCCCGGTTCCATACTGAGTCTCTGTATTTGTTTACATGATACATTCTAAAATCTTATTCCCGTACGAGTCATTCCGGAAACAGTTCATTCCGGTAGTCGCACCGGATCGAAATGTTCGTTCCGGAACGAAATCTGGCCGCACGTTTCACAAGTATCATGTAAAGGAGGTACGAGCTCATTCCGGTATGGAATTAGGCAAGTGGATTGGTTGGGCTGATCAGCTGACTCATATTTTCGATCCGCCGATGTTTTTACCGCACTTTGATTACAGAATGAGAACTTCTATGTAAACGTGGATTTAGATATGTCGTACCGGAATGAAATTCATTAACATAACATTCATAAACACCACCAAACTCTGTGAGTGTTCTTGTTCCAGTTGCACCTTGTTTATGTTTTGGTTTCGTTAAGTCAATCGAAACTGAAATAACTCACTGTAGTCCAATAATAAAATTTAAGTTAAAGGTCGTTTAAAATGTCAGTACTTCCGCTAGTTTGCAGTGGAACTCAATTTTAGATGAAACTCTTTTACCAACCGTGAGTTTTCAACTGTGCGAAACTGAGACACGCGCAAAGGATGATGGACCCTGATCTGGGTGCCAAAGATGCTAAAACACATGTAGTGCCGACTCTGTTCGATATCTACCAACTCTCACGCCTAAAGCGTGTGTCTCACGCCTCAGCGTCTGTTCTCACGCTCACACGCCGTACATCGATAATCTCACACCTCTGGCTTGCTCAAGCTCTTTGCTGCCATTAAAAATACCCGAATTCCGAGATTTTTAAAAGAAATATGATGAAAGATCGTTCCGATACTGACATTTATACTCTCTCTGGAGAGAAAATGTTCCCGCTATCATCTCCGCTACCCCGCAGCTCCGTTTCCTGAAGTCCAGTTGAGACAGAGCGGGTAAAACACATTTAAATGTGTTCATTACGATCTCATATATTCAGACAAACTCACTATCAAAATGCAGGAAATTGCATTCCCGAGGGTTCCGTTTCCAATATTGTCGGAGGGGGGAGGGGGGGGGGCATGCCTCCGAATCCCCCTAGGAGCTCCATAACATGGCACTCGCCAATGTCTCAAGCCTCACATTCCCCAAAGTTAGCATCTATACTGTTCCTGCATGTGTTAATCTGAACTATGGCTTTTTATGTTACAGCGTACCTATCACTTGTGCAGTTCTTTCTTTTGGACGATCGGTTACTGTTTAAACTGTGTGCTGTTATCCATCACACACATGTACATGTACACTTGAAAGTCTCCTAGGTGAATCTTTTTGTTTACATTCTGCCTCATTAGCCTAAAATATACAAAAAAAAAATTCGTCTATACAGCTATGTCCGAGTGCGTTAGTGCAATGGTGAAAACCAAGGCAGATAGGAATTGTGGGCTGTCGCAAATTTCATCAAGTACACGAAAACTGAGCTGCTGCGGCGAAAACTAAAAACTTGATGCATGTAAAATGAGTCTGCTTCTTGTGATTTTACCAAGAAAGACGCTTTCGAACAGTTGCAACTTAGACTTGCAGTTTTTCTCTTAGTTTTGAGAGCTATGGCAAAACTATAAATTGGGATAAAATGACGGTCGGCTGCTCACCGGTAAATTAAATAATATTAATAAGTATTTTCGTAACATACTGCACATGTAGAACATAGTGATAAATAGATATAGCTATAATTTTACTGTACTTCATAACAACGCAGGTTAGGATGTAATACGAATGTACCTAGACTTGCTACAAGTCGACTCGCAAGTCACACGAGTCGAATTATCCAAGGCTTCGAGGCTCGCTCGCGCCTTCGGCACTCATTGCGAGCGTTTCGCGCTCGATTTCATCAGCCTTTCCTTGGATTATTTTGTCTCGTGTGACTTGTGAGTCGACTTGTTGCAAGTCTAGATTGTACCTTAAGCAAATTATCCCTGCCCAAATTACATATTCTATAAACTCACAAACTGTAATTGTGTTTTAAGTAGTTAAGAAATACGAAGAAATAAAAAATAAATTTATCAGTTACTATGTACACACCTCGGCAAGATCATTGCTCAATGAAACAATCTTCTTCTCACTTGTCAAAAGTTTGTCTCTCTTTTGTAATACTTCCTCTTTCAATGATCCATTTTCTTCTTCAAGCTGGGTTGAAACAACACAGTTATACCATTTAGTAGTCAAACTGTACATGACAAACCCTGAGAATTCCAACTCTCTGGAACCAAAAACATGTACATCTACAAACACTGTGACATCAAAATGACAATAGCTTTGTTAAAATAAATAATTATAGAGAAATAGTTTACAACAATAATGAACCAACTAAAAGTACTTTTTCAAACATGGCAGTGAGTTGCTCCTTGTACTTCATTTTCACTCTCATGACGTGATTCCGTGTGTCCTCACTAGGATCACCGGATGGTCTCCTGCAAGAAAAAGGACATCATTTTTGGTAGTTTTGTATGGTTTTAGAGTATCTTTTGTTAAGCCTGTGTTTTTTAGGGTATGATTTTGATGCTTTTTTATGTTCTTAAAGATGCCAAGCATCATTTGTCAAGATTAGTGCAAAATGTCTCAGGCAAAAACTGCTTTAATTAAGTATCCTGAATGTACATGTAGTACATCTGCCCCCATTTTGAACAACATTCATTGCAGGCAGAAAAGAACAGCCAAAATGTGTATTCCTTGACAGGGTTGCCAGGAATCTTAAACTTCAAAACTCCTAAACTTTGGCCATGGTTTTGAGCTTTCCATGATCAATAACAAAACTCCCTGTGCCAGAAGGCAGCACATACATGGTTATTGTAAGTTGTTACTTGTTCTTGTGTATGCAGTTGTAAGGAGTGCTTGTTACTGCTGTTCTGTCTGCCCTTCTCATGCAGATGGCCTTGTTGTAAGCAGGTTTTATTACTGAATAACGTTTGTTTGTTGTAATTTGTTTCCCACTGCTTTCAACTAGTGCTAAGTTTCCCAGCCCCTGTGGCAACCCCAGACAGCCCTGGAATAGAAATAGGCATGGATCCTGGATATCATCAAGGGCGGATTTAGGGAAGGGACCAACCC
>JAOEHT020208600.1:0-11127 GCA_025448195.2 Parazoanthus atlanticus | reverse complement strand
TGGTTGATCCATATATTTTATACTTTGTAATTTTTCTATCTTTTTTGTAATTTGAAATTTTTATGCAATTATGTAAATATTTTATGTCAGTGTAAATCAACATTATTCAGTTTCCTACTGCAAAGTTGGTAATAAAGTTTATATTAATTATTATAATCGTCTGTTGTCAGGAATTACTTTTAATTAATTGATTTAATATTTGTTAATACCAGAAATGTTCTTAGGTCCGCTAGATCTAAATTTCATTTCTTAAGAAAACGCTTTCTTCTTGAGAGCCACAAATTCTTGAGAAAAGTATCAATCAGACATGCAGAACTTTGCTATGGCAACAAGGAGAGCTGTTGAGTCACAAAATCATATTTAAAAAATTGTCCATTTTGGGAAAAGTCAGAAAGTTTTATAGTGTTGCAGAGTAGCATCAGATTATTTCTTGGGGAGGGGGGGGGGATTGCCCCCCCTGGGCTGAGTAGGGTTAACAAGTCTGCCAGTCCTTGAACGGAGGTTTGAGACAAATGGTTCTTTGTTTGAAGTCTCAAAGGTGCTTGGAATTGCAAGGATTTGTGACAAGATTTAAACATTACATCAGCAGATCTAGAAATCTGCATAGTTGAATTAGAGAGCAAATTCTCTTTTCGTTTTGTGACACCTTACATGCATGACTGACTACAATTCACTGAATTAACAGAAGATCCGCCTTCATTGAAACCAAGAATACGACCGCAGAACAGAGAAGTGGCCAGTACTGAAGGTTCAAGCAAGGTAATACTGACTTGCTTTGGAGAATATACTCAAAAGGAACTTACCAACACCTACTGGGTGTTTGATAACACAGACATTGATGATAATGAACCAAGTGCAAGAGTCTACTACGAGAATCACTTCCATGCGGGTCAGAGGGTGGAAACATCACTGGTAATTCAGAGAGTCACCTTAGCTGATGATGGAAATTACACTTGTGGAGTATCAACGCCTTCTGGTCATGTTGAGGATTTTGTTTATCTTAGAGTCAAGGAAGGTACTGTAGTCATAATTCATGAATATGTTTGAAGTTGAGCTGTGTGCAGGGTCATATTTGCTCTAAGAACTTGTTGAAATTCCTCGGGAATTTTAAACTGTTGCTTTGAAACCTTTTAAAACTTAAACAAGTATTTTTTAACAAAATAATACTTTTGAACATTTGTACATGTAGTTATTTTTTGTCAAAGAAATGGCTCCTGAGAAGAACTGGAATATTTGAGGAAGAAAACTTTATGAGTACAGTACGTAAGGACCTTTCATGGTGGGCGGCGAAGATAGGGTCTTGAATAAAGACCAAATAATGCATTCGGACTGAATCTAAGAAGACTTTTTAACATTTGTTTGTACATTTATATTTGCATCCTGTTGCAGTCATCGTACGGCATTGACCGAAAGAGTAGTTCTTACCTTTTTCAAGAATTCAAACTTATACTCAAGATTAGAAAACTCTTTAGAGCAATTATGATATTTGACGCTAAGTTATATCAATGGAATTTTATTGATTTCCTCAAAAGGAATCTGAAACTGAAACACTGGCAGTGTTGATGATTGGAAGAAGTTAAAGTTGAAATATTAGGTAATGGTCTGTTTACTATTTTGCTTAGCAGTGAGACACCCTTTTGACTTAACTGATTTACAAAGACAAGTCCGGATTAATTGATATATTTTATTTAAAATATCAAAATTATGAGAGTTTTTGAGAGTCGTGTTTACATAAATGTATATATAACGGTATAATAAACAGAGCAGTATTCACGTGGCCAGACTACCGTGAATCCACTCAAGATACTTCGCTCCATGCATGCAGTATTGATTTACCATACTTGTAAATCTGCACGTTTGTTGCTGACGATTTTATAAATTCACCTTCTCAGAGTTAACTCACTCACTGGCCAGCCAGTCGCCTGGGTCAAAAGCCACACGTGCCACTGGCGACTGGCCGGGCGAGTGCATCTTAATGACCGTTACAGAATTTTCCGTGAAATGTGTTTGTCGAGCTAGTATATTTCTTTATTCCCTGTTCAGTGCAAGAGCGAACCAATTGTTTATTTAATTTTTTATAGCGAGAAAGGTCTGGATCTTGGTTGCTGCCGTGGTTGGCAGCGCTGTTGCAATTTTGTTATTCGTTCTTCTGCTGCTGTTGTATCGCTCGTACAAGCGGAGAACGAGGTACACAATGCTCAGCGAGAAATGTGAGTACTAGATACCGTAATTACCTTCATTGTACTAACAGCAGTTTATGTGTCAGAAAAGCAGCTGCTGGGACAGAAAAAGGGGGAGCGATAGTCAAATGTAGTACTGTTGCTGTAATCTTTTAGATATTAATACCAAGAGAACACAAAAGAAAACGTTTTGTTGCACCGGCCAGTTTGGTTTCAGGGTAGCTTGTCTGCACGGATTCATCAATCAATCAATCAATCAATCAATCAATCAATCAATCAATCAATCAATCAATCAATCAGTCAGTCAGTCAGTCAGTCAGTCAATCAATCAGTCAATCAATCAATCAATCAATCAATCAGTCAGTCAGTCAATCAATCAATCATATCCTCTATTTATGCACGATTAAAGTTAAACCTAGTTGTTTGTGGGCTCGTGGCTAGAATGTTTACAAAATGCAGATTGTTTTAAAATATTAAAATAGGTAATATTTTCTAAAATACGAATGTATATAAAATAATCTCAGGAAAAGTTAAAAAATGTATCTGGTATAACAAAGTTAACTGAAAGGGTAAACTCTTGAAAAACAAAGTTAACAAAATTAAGAAAACCTTGAAATACAACAATTCTAAAAGTGCCCCTCTTTTCCACGCTCTTTGTGAAACCCCGGGTTGTTATGGCTTGGTTTGGTGGCAGTCTTCTGGGATGGCGACTTGCAAACGATCTTTTCATAATGTTCGACTTAAATCAAGGGGTAACTTGTTGGTTTTCACCACGCACTTCAACTGTTTTCTATTCTTAGCATACGCTCCGGGACGCTTTTGTGGAATATTTTGTGCATAAGTTTTGTGATGGCGGTTTTGTATGTCCGATTTCGATTTCTTGTTAGCCAATTATCTTCATAACTTGATCAGATGGCTTGTCACTAAGAAAGCCTTATATCAATCTGGCTACGAGATTGGAGATGAAAGGGTGTACATGGAGCGGCACATGAAGTAGAGGGGCTGGGGTTATTTAGAAATATAGATATAAATTTTACTTCTGGGGTTGGGTGGTCTTGTTTACTTGGGTGGAGGTTGTAAGTTATAGATACATAACTCCTATATAATATTCATATTAGCATTACTAATGTTCATCATTCTATAACACACACATTTTTTAAACGAGCCTTTCTATCTGGCTCACTTAACGTAGTGTGGATCAGTATAAAGTTATTCATTCAAATAGTACGATACATCACTGCCTACCACAGTGTGATTTTGTTTTCTACAACACGAAGTGTGTGTTCACTGTTGCCCTTCAATACGTTTGAAAACTAGTTCAGGAAAACAGAAAAACCTGTCACTCAATATAAAATCAAGAGTACGGGAACTGGTCGTCCACTTCAATTTCTCTAAGGTGAAATACAAATTTCTACAGGCTTGTCAATAGGATATGTATGCCGGAGACAAGTAATGAGAACTTGTAAACCCGTCACCTAACACTTTTGAGAGTGAAAGTGTTCTGCACAGGTGCAACCTTGAGCTACAGTGAGTGCAGTACGCAGTCGCATGTACTCTTAATTACAGACTGCCAACCAATCAGGAAGAGAGAAGAACCTGAAATGTTCCTTACTTGTATCTTAAATGTCTCACCTGCTTTAGAAATTCAATGTCATGAATAGGTAGTGTCCACCTCAGCTTGCTGGTTAGTCTGCTGGTAGCCGCACCACGTACAGCATCGCTAGCTGTGGCACCAAACACAGGGCTTTCGCTTCGTGTCCAAGCGTACGACTGCACACGTCTGACCCCGCGGTGTACAACATCACGCTCATTGTTAGGCGATTCTTTCCCACAATCACCCAAATTATGTTCTACAGTAGTTAAGGGTGTTTGTCTGCCTTCTAGGTTCTTAGACAATTGACACGGAGCACTCCCTGGCTGGACGGCTGTTGAAGACTCTCGCTCATTTCCAGGGAGGAGAGTCTTCATTGCAGTGACAGAAGAATCAACCACAGTTGACACAGACTTGTTTCCTGTGAGAATCTTCACAGAAGCTGGGTGAGTAAGTTCAGGACCTTCAAAACTTGTTTCCTGTTCACTATCTGTCAGCGTGTGTGATAGACCACTTTCGTCCTGTGAGGAGGATAGCGTGTTTGTTTCTGAACTTTCAGAAACTGACTTTACACTGGCCACTGACTGCTCTTCGAGTGATTTGTCTGCCCCTTGTTTCCCACTGCTAAAATGCAACTGAGTTCTGGGTGAGCCATGAGGTGTCGAGTGTACACTTATCTCATTACTACACAACTGATTATCACGGATCCATTGTGATGCGGCGGCATGCATTCGGACTGTGTATGTCTCTAACCCCTGACGAGTGATAGCGTGAAGAAGACTGTGTGAGGCAGTGACTAGCTTTGTATCACTCGTGTATCTGTAGCACGACAGTAGCCTGCTGTTCGAAAACACATCGTAAATGTAACCTTCCTTTGGTCCAGACACCAGACAACACATTCCACATAGCACTGGATCGTCAGAACAGAGAGGAACCAGAGGAAACTTCTTCAGTTGATCATTCAGTTGAACTCCTAAGATTTATATATAGGAACATGGTGAATAATTTACCCAATTTAGTTAACTGTACTAGGTACTACACTGTACAGAATGTGTCATCCTTTGGTCCAAATTCAAGCATGATGCTAGCAAACTGTGATACTGCATGAGTGATCATAAAACAACAATTGCATGATATAATCATAAAAATTATATTAAAACAATTTTGGGCCAGCAGAATTTGCTGAAAAGTGGAGTAAAGATCAAGAATCTTCAGCACCATCCTTCGGCTGTCTGTTGACCATCTGATGGCAATTTGTTGGCTGTCTGTCTGTTTAATCTGTAGGCCGTCATTTGGCTGCTGGTTGTCTGTCAGCCATCAGCCATCACCACCATAGCAATTAGATGGAGAACAGAGAAAATATTGAAATGAAAACTCATTGCTATGGAAACCTAATAAACATGTAATCATGACATCATGGATAACAACATAAGTAAATACATGTACATGTAATAAAAATGCATTGACTGCCCCAAAACTTAAATCATATCCAATCACGTTTTGGTCAATTATGTAGAATTTTGTTAATTCTATACAGAATGAAATTGGATAGTGAGTCCTATGACATCATTACGACATACATCTATAGGCCTTCTTCTTCAGACAAAAACTTTCCGGCTTTTATTTTGCATTCTTATTTGTAATGTCAACAAAATGAATTTCTCTTAATTTACTCCAAAGTATCCTTTATAACTTGAACACAATTCTATTGCAGTCAATCGGTTTATGTCTTTCTTGTTCGAACACTATTACTTGCAATGCTCTTCTAAATTTTTATTAAGTTGACAGTATTCCTTCTACCTGTAATTAATCAATCTGTCCTAAGGGACCGTTCATTATTTATACAACAACAAAAACAAAAACAACAACAACAACAACACTAAATTTTGGTAGGGTGCGTAATTACAATTTAAAATTGTACTCTCCCTTACGGCCCTAGTACTAACACTAATAATTTAAAATCTAAGTTAAATTTAGTCATAAGAACTACATAATATATTAAGCATACAATTTAAATCTAAGTTATAGCTAGCTAAGACTACATAATATATAAAAATATGTAAGACTACAAATATAAAAGTTAGAGTACAATAAAACAGAAGTTTAAAAGTTAAAATATTTTATCAATCTTAAAAGTGTCAGGGGTATCTCTCTGCATAATAAATTGTCATATTTTTCTTTCAGTTTCCTTTCATTTAAAAATTAAACGACTCTGTCTTGCTGATACTTAACCATGTTTTGATAGAGGAATAAATGAATGACCGCTTCATACTGTTTGTTTTTGGCATAGGTAGGCGGTATGGCAGCTGACTCCTTGTGTTGTAATATTTACTATGTTTAAACAATGATAGTTTTTCAATGAGGTAGTCTGGAGCGCGTTTGTCCAGTATCTTCTTGAATATAGTGAGTCGTCTAGCAATACATATGTGATTTATAGGGACCAGCCAACTTGATGAAAAGTGACAGGGATCTAGCTTGGTATGATTCATTTAGAATAATTCTCGCGCATCTCTTTTGGAGTTTAAAGAGATCATCAAGTAAACCTGCGTTACAGTTTCCCCATACGGATACACAGTACTCTAGGATGGGTTTAATACTGGCACTGAATAAAATAATACGATATTTGATTGGTAGGAACTTTTTGATTCGGGCCAAGACAGCACTTCGTTTAAAAAAGTTTCTTTCCGAGATTTTCTACGTGTGTTGGCCATGATAAGTTCTGGTCAATGTCCACTCCCAAAAGGCGTTCATCATTAGTTTGTTGTAACTGATGATCGTTCAACCATAACGACAGCGAGCATTTTGTGCGGGACATTTTTTGGTTTGTGCCAATAATCATATGAAACCCATTTTCAGGAAAGGGGTATTATATACTGGCCCCAGCTCGGATTTGGATTTGGCGTCGGTCTTATTTACAGCTTGCCTAGTGTCAGTGGGAGAACCCCTTGAGTCCCTTTTCCTGTTAATGCGCTTCATATATGTCTTTTCTGGATGTGCAACCATACCATGTTCTTTCGTCCATCTAGCCGTGCTTGTCTTGGATGGTGGAAAGACTTTGGGCACTGGCATAAAATGTGGCATCATCAGCAAATATTCTATTTTCATTCTCCCAGGATAGTGGCAGGTCATTAATAGGAGAAAGAGGGCTGGTCCCAGTATGGAACCTTGAGGGACACCGCAACGCAAATTTTCAGCATCAGACAAGACTCCATTGAGGCTCACTTGCTAATGCCTACAGTGTATTAGTCAAAAAGCTCTTGAACCAATGAAAGGCTGAAGGCGAATAGCCATATATCTGCAGTTTGGCTTGTAGCAAATCATGATTTACAACATCAAAAGCCTTGCGTAGATCAGTAAGCTTTCCCCGGTCCATTGCTTCAAGCCAATCATCAGTCATTTTGATCAGGATGGATTCCGTTGAATGTTGGGATCGAAAACCCGATTGTGTTGAAACAATGAGTTTATATTTACGGAGATAGTTCATTAGATGGGTACACGCGTGTCTTTCCAGTAGTTTGGAAATTATCGGTAGAACAGAGATTGTTGGGATCACACGTGCCATTTTGAGAGCAGCGGGGCAAACACCAAATTGAATGCTACAGTTCATAACCTTGACAAGGCTGTCGAGGATGGCTGGGGCGATAAGTTTCAATACGGATGCACAAATCCCATCTAGCCCAGTAGCGACGTGACTTGGGAGTGACTTAATAAGTTCATTTAGTGAGTTCGCATCTAAAAGTGGGATTTTGAAATCTACCGAGTCTGCCGGTTTCCTTTCGTCTACGAATGTTTTGATATATGATAAGTCAGCATCAGCAGTTTGATTGCTTTGGATAATTGATGAAGCAATGGAAACAAAATGGTTGTTGAAAGAGTTTGCTTTTTCTTGGAGTTTTTGGTGTTCATTTTCATCCAAAGAGACCTCCGTAAATTTTGCCTTTCCAGTAGGATTCAATTTCTTAAGCGCCTTCCACAGCAATCGAGGATTTCGTTTGTTTTCTTCAAGCTCTTTCTTTATTGCTTGTTATTTGGCTTTATTAACCATTCTCACAACTTTTGTTTTGGCCGTATTGAAGGTGTCTCTTGAGACTTTTCCACAGTCAAGCTGTTTCTTAAGGTGGTCACGCTGCTTAATTGCTTCCAAAATTTCGTCATTTAACCAGGGTGGTTTTTCCTGTGATTTAACACGTTTCCGTTTTATGGGTGCATGCTTGTCTACAATATCGAGTACAAGTTTATTCCAAATAGAAAGCATTTCATCTGGATCATTGTCGTAGGTGTTGAGAATACTCCACGGAATTTCACTGAGGTCATTGTTAAGGGCATTCACATCGACTTTCTTCAGCGGACGGTATGAAATCCAGATATGTTTGTTGCCTTTTTTGCATTTCAGATTTGCATTCTGTTTAAGCACCAGAATTGTAGGATTGTGATCACTAAGGCCGAAACTTGGAGTCGAGATACTTAGAGCATGTTCAGGGTGTGTACAATAATGGTGATCAATAAGTGTTCTCGAGTCTTCAGTTATACGTGTTGGATCCTTGATCATTTGATGAAGGCCAAAATTTCCCATTAAATGTTTCAAGCGCTTAGAATTGTTGTCTTTATGCTTCAACAAATCAATATTGAAATCACCAACAAAGTGAATCCGTCCTTAGGAGTGCTCTTAAACCCGCGACTGGAAAGTTTTTGAACTATTGAGCCACAAACACAGAATGCTTCACAACAGACACCAGGATGCAAACCTCTTTTCCTTGCTTTATCAGGTTTATAGAACGGGAGGGGGTTGAGGAGGGGGAGAGGGGCTATTCCGAAAATTTATCCAAGAGCCAATTTTCTATAACGTTCCAAGTGTTTTGAAAACTCTTTGGTACAGTCCCAGTGGTTCCACTCTTTTTTTCTTAATTTGATTTAGCTCGGTTAAGGTAACCGTTCCGGTTGAAAGTTTTTTTTCCACTGATGGTGTGTATCTTAAGTATCAGAACCCCATAAAACTAAATATCACTGGAAAACTAAAAAATTGTTAATTAACCAAACTGGAGAAGGTTCCGCGCCAATTTCAAAGATTTTTAACTTTAAGACTATGCAAGATGTTGGTCCAACTGAAGAGAGGGCGCAAAGCAAAAAGAACCCGGCCAATCTAAAGAGGGTTGATTTTTTTCACAAAATAAGAGACGGCAGATACTCAAGTTTCACTTTACAACACCATTTGTCATATCTAGTTTAGTTTAATGCATTAAAATTCGCCACAACAATTACAGTAATACTGAGAACTAAGCAACAAAATTAATAGATAAATCAAAAGTAAATGGGGTGTGGCAGGGGAAAGGAACAGAACTTTCGTCCCAGCTGCAACCTAACCTCTACATATCAAAAAGTGAAGATAATCTGAAGTTGCAAAACAGTTTAGGTACTTATGATCCTCCAAAACCGTCTGAGCGATTCTTGATTGCTTGCGCAGATAATTTTTGGAACCAAAAACCTTGATTCTCTTGTTGTCGACATGGAGCACTTTTAAAATAACAAAATAAATATTAAATTTATAAAAATTGTCTATAATTCTACCAAGTTTCAAGACAATAGGTCAAAAACTTCCTCTCTGCATGGAAATATTAAGACAACGGAACTCCTTTATTGTCTGTTAACAGGCTAGTTTCCGTGGGGGCAATTTTTGGCCTATTGTCTTGAAACTTTATATTATTCAAGTTTAATCTGAACGTAGATCAAATTTGCGTACAAATGAAGAACTACATGGTCTGTGTATATAGTTTAACGTTTTATAGCCATTTGTAATTATGATTGTTAGTTTAAATGCACGACCCCATCAGCTCTGCTGCTAATTTTTATCGTGTTAAAATAAAGTTAATTAATTTAGTTAATAAATTTTAAAAAAGTAATCAAAGAAAAGCGTGAAAGAGAAAGCTCATATTTGTTTTTGCTTTTCTGAAAGACAACTTTTTTAACGGCACTTTATTAGATCTAAATATGTTTTACCTGATCCCAGTTATATAAACTGGTTAGTTTGCATTCTCAGTAAATTTAAGCGGTTGGATGCAGGGACTTCGAATTAAAAATACAGATACATATTTCTTTTTCCCTTGTCAGTTGTTTCCAACTTAATCATTGTCTGATTCTATAAAGAAGACGTTGTGCTATTACTGAATCTACCAAAACTTTTCAACAATGTAAGTTCTGATTCATAATAACACGTCTGCAAGACTTGCCACTTTTTCGAAAATCGTTAGTAAGGCTTTTGTGCTAATTCATGTGAAGTGGTCGATGAAATCCTACAGCATAATCGTTCATGTTGCACCTCTTTGAAAGTAGACGTATTTGGGACTACTTGAGTCGGCTCAAAATGCCTTAACTTTTGAGCCAGCTGACAAATAAAAATGAACCAAAGCATGACCAGTCATTTTCCATTTTTAGGCATTGCTGGGGACAATGCTTCAATATGTAGGTTTTCAGAATGTGTGTGTGTGTCACGAAATTTGTTGGTTAATGCTTTGGTTATAGTAAATGTATGGGCTTTTCAGTCTGGTTTTCTGTTCCTTTCGCGGTTTTACTGTAAATGTACGAGGTTTCCCAAAAAAAAAAGAAAATAAAACAGCAATGCTTCATACACCTCTGGTGTAATTTTTTAAGGTACCAGACCTACCTTTTGTCAGTCAAATACCCCAAAAAATTTTTTTTAGCCTTTCAAATTGCCAAGCATTTAAGTTACAGGAATGTGAAACTCAAGGGGAAAAAAGCACAAAACTTCATTTGGATTCATTGTTTCCGCGAACAAAGATCTCGCAACGTCAGACCAAGTATCGGGATCACGAGATAGCTCCTACCGGTGCTAGCAAAAAAAAGATCAGCCAACTGAGCAACGAGAAAACTTACTGACAGCAAGGCAAAGCAGCTCACCATTGTGTCGACAGAAAATCTATGGGAAGGCCTCGATGACTCGGTTGTTTGCAGACAATTAATGCGGCGATACAAGAGATCGAATTATTTTTATTATCAATTAATTGTTCTCTCGAAATATATATTACTTTCGAAAAAAACCTGATCTATTTTCATTTTTCATATTAATTGAAAGATCTTACCAGAACTAAATAGGCCCAGTTGCAATACTAGACCCACCGGATTCTCTGTCAGTCTGTGACATTCGCTCGCCTTGACGGGCATGCACCGAAGATATTTACAGAAATATAATTATCCTGTAAACAAATATAATTATCTCCAATCGAGTCTGTTCAGTAACAGTCGAACAAACAATTATAAATCAAGCGAGCTGCATAAGTTGTAAAAGCATGTATAGAAAGCGAATATGGAAGTGCAGGGTTTACGAATTTCATGAAATTGAAA
>JAOEHT020208505.1:0-11128 GCA_025448195.2 Parazoanthus atlanticus | reverse complement strand
TCCCCGTTCCCCGTTCCCGCTACGAGAATAAAACAGTAACTAGTAAACTTCACGTCAAAGAACTGTATAGTTTTGGTTTATTTTTTGTTTCTAACGATAAAAAAAAAGTCCCAAAACTTCATCGTCCGTTAGCTGCTCAAAAGTTGCTCGTCGTAGCAGGGTGGCATATGTGATGTGTATGGTCAACGATGAAGGGTGTTGTATGGGTGTATGTTAGTTTGCGTACAATACTGACGTCTGTATGACTAGCACGACCAGCATTTGTGGATGTGATGCTCAAAGTTATGTAAATACATTTGTTGCTTGACTGCCAACTCAAGATGAGCGTAGTTAGAATCTTGTGATTTTGTTTTCCACGACTTTTCACGTATTCTGAAACTACTACAGAATAATGTGTAAAAAAACTGTTTACACGTATGTTACTGTTAATAAATTGAAGCACTTTTTGTAGTTTGTCAATAATCTCTTTTTTTAAAAGTATTATTTTCATGCAGTTGTGTGCTTCTGGGGCGAGCGTTCGAAGAAAAGACTTGAAATTTTGTTTTATAGAATAAGTATTTCAAGTTGTTTGCTAAGTAACATTTCTTGGTTTGAAGGAGGAAAAGGCAAAAACAACACAGAAGCAAAAGGAGAGGAAAGGAGGAAAAGGAAAGAGAGATCTTCAAGATGAGGTGAATCTTACAGTAACATAATTAAATAAATAATGATGTTCGTAATACTAAATTATTTTTATTGCTATATTTCTTGCTTTGTTACTGTTTAAAGTTCCATTTCTGACCATGATGCAGTGCGGGTGTTTGTTATTGTTTTGATTTCCAGTTTGCTGTAGGACGCCCATCCAAAGTGCGATTCATCCCGTCTCACGGCAGTTCATTTAACTTGACACTTAGATATTTGTGCCACAAATATAATTTGCTTCTTTTCATAAATCATTGTCAACTCATATCACATTTTTTTGCTTCCAACAAAGTGGAATAGTTTTTGACTGTCACCTCTCAAATAAACGGTCTACAGTAAGCAGTGTCACTAATACTTTGGGGAAAAATTGCTGAATAAATAAATAGGCTTTAAAGGATTTTCTAGCCTCCGCACATCTCCTACATGTAGACTGAAATGATCTCCATGAGAATAGAAATATCTTTCCGCCAGTAACAAGGAAGTTTAGTTTTGCTGTATTTTTCGAAGCATTCCATGTTTGATGCTTGCATATTGTTCTTTTCTGTAGGATGACCTCCAGCCGGTAGAACTGCTCAAAAGACCCAAGGAGTACGTGGTGAAATTCACTTTCCCCAAACCCCCTCCACTGAGCCCTCCAATTCTAGGTCTCAAAGGTAAGTCAGTGTGTGGAACCTTGTTAATGTAGGATTGGCAATAATCCAGTTTCGCCTTCGCAGTTCCCGCTGATTACAATGACTGCAGACTCGTTTCTGTAGTGTTCGCCTCGACCTGATGATAATTATTCATAAATACCAATGTAGATATGAGCTATTGACAGCTCTGTATATTGCTGGATGTTCGGAATTCCAATCCTTCTCGCTGGTATTTATGTATATTAGACACCAAACCGAGGTTAACATTGTAAAATGAGTCCGTAGTTATTGTAATCAGCGGCAACTAGGAATGCGAAACTGGACTATTAAGAGAGGAAAGTCATTCCTAGCCGACTAATTAATATCGGTCGGTTAAATCACCTCAGAAATCCAGTTAACTGGCCCGACAGTGCCGGTTAGTATATTTTGAAGATCGTACAGAAAATATTTGGTTATGTTCACTTCATTTAGTTCTAGACGAATCGAAGCAGCACAGGCTTTCAATAACATACGTTTTAAAACGTTTACTTTTCAATATATTTTTTTAATTATTACATACTTTGTTTGGGCTGGTGATACTTGTTGGCTGGGTCTGCTAAAAAGAATCGGACTAGGCCGGTTGAAAGAATACTAATTGCGACCCCCTGATGTGACATTTTTGAGTTGTTGTTACTGATACTGACTGCGACGTCATGTACCTTCCATTACTGGTTGTGCGTGAAAATTAAACAAGAAGTAAACTTTTTGACTGTTAATTTTGCTATATTTTCGGTCGAACAAAATGTGTCTTGGTGTTCGCCATTGTTGTACCATGTCGCGTTACTCTCAAACGTCACGCCATCCACGAGTGGCCTGCTAGTGAGTGAACTCAAGGAAAAATTTGGAGGCCCTTTTTGAGAGACGCCCTTCTTTTACGTACACCGTATATACAGTTTATGCTTTTCTTGGGTTGTTTTATACAGATGTGACGTTTGGGTATCCTAATCAGCCAAAGCTGTTTATAAACCTTGACTTTGGTATCGACATGACAAGCAGAGGTAAGGACATTCCCTACTTTTTTGTTTTTTTACTGTCTTAGGTTTCAAGTTGCAAGTTTTTTAATATTACAATATTTCACATTTTTTTCTATATTACAATATTTCACATTATATATTTTATGGAGAAATGGCGAGAGGGACCATAGCAAACCACAAGGCTTATACGAGATGGTCCCCCTCATCTATTTATTGGAATATATTTTAAAAATATGAAGTCATAGCTGGCTTTTAGTTGTATCAAAATGAATAAAATGAAAGGTAAATATTGTTCTCAGACTTTAGACATATACACGAAAAAAACGGGAAAATGAGAAATCGAAAAAAAATTAGTTTAGCAACCCAAGAGGAAAGTATGGAGTCTATTTGAAAATGAAGAAAAATTACTGGCAGACTGAATATCAGTTGACAGTGAATTATAGAATTTAGGTCCCTGGTAACAAACAGAAAATTTCCGAATATTTGTTCTAAATTTAGGAATGTGAAAAAGCTTGGAACTTCTTGTGTAGTGACTATAAATTGAAAATTTAGAAAAAATATTCTATTGAAAGCTTGAGGGAGCACCTTAACTTTAAACTGGAACATAGTTTTACCAATTTGAGATATAATGCTTTTTTCTGAAGGACAATCAAACGGTTCAGATAGCTTGTGTTCGATTGACCGTATTCCGAAATACGAACATGTGGAATAAAAACTTTGGTCCCTTCGTTTGAGCATGCAGTGTGCTTCTTTCGTAATATACAAAACAAGCAGTGTATTTTAAGTTCATCCTAATTCTTTATTCGGATGATCGTTTATTGTTTACTGCTTCGATAGGGTATTTAAAAAATCTTTCCTTAACGTATTCCTAGTCAGGAAAGCGATCAATCGAGCGCATCTTAAGATAACCGAAATGCATTGGTAAACATTCTTTTTTGAAATGATTTCTGTATCACGAGTTTTTGTTCTGCTAATTTACGAAAATATTTTTTGAAGATAAATTGTAAACAATATTTATAGCAAAGAGTACTTAATTTAATAAGTTTGGAGGTGAAGATGAAGAATAGTTTTGTGATTGTGTATGTATGAGTGTGATTGTGGGTGTGTGCGTGCGTGTGTGTGTGTGTGTGTGTGTGTGTGTGTGTGCGCGTACGTGTGCGTGCGTGTGTGTGGTTGTGCGTATATGTGTGTGTGTGTGTGCGTCTGTGTGCAAGTACTTCTGCATTATAACCTCTCGACTCTTTTGGGCCAAATCCATAAAGATTCTTGTAACTAGACTATCAAATGATTTTGAACTGAAACGTGACTTCAGTTCTTATAGTCGAGAATATTTAATTTTTAAAAGTCTTTCTAAATAATAATTTACTTCCACTCAATTTTGTAACCTTTCATTGAATTCAGTTGGCAAGGAAAAGTAATTGTTTGCCGGTAAACTCTGGAAAACTAACTTTTACAAATACTATAGATGTTCTGGTTGTGCGAGTTTAATGCTAAATAAAGATTTTGATCATCAAAAGTTGCTATGATATTCTTACCGTTAGGGTCTGTCAAAAGTTGACGTTTCCAGCATTAACCCCTCCATTTTCTTTCTAAAGTCACGGAATTTTAAAAATTAGCAAAGCCGCAGAAAGGTCAGGGAATTTTGGTTTTGGTTATGAAAACTGCAGACCATGGTCAAAAGTTATGAAAAAGTCAGGGAATTTTGAAAGATCCACAGCAACTCTGTCAAGGAATACAAATTTTGATGCAGTTCAGTGCACGCATTGAAGTTGTAATTTTCCGTTCGAGACGAAGGCAGATGTTTTGCGATGAATCTGATAGAATTGTGCGTGTATGTGGTCAGGGAAAATTGAGGTTCATGTGTTGCATTTTTCCTTTATCGAGTAAGTTACATGTATAACCAAGCCGAATTTTATCTAACTTACAGTTGCTGTGGTGGGGCACAATGGTGTCGGGAAAAGTACATTTCTGAAGCTGCTTATTGGTCACCTGACACCGGTAAGTGTGATGCTGTTCTGATTATCTCGAAGATCAGTATACAGCTATTTCAAAAAAGGCTGACCTTTGAAAAGCGCAATACCCAGATCGCAAAGTATGATGGGAACTCTAATTTTGCTAATGGCTAAGCTGGCCGTGGCCTAAATAATCGAGGTTATTTAGCTTTGTGCTTTACTAGATCCGTTTGCTTCGTGTACAGGGCAATGACAGGTACGCAGCACAGAATACAGGGCTCCCATAATTCCTTTGGTACTTGGTATTGCCCTTTGCAGATGTCAAACAGAAACAGCTGCATACCAAACCATTGAATAGCAACTTTCACAAGCTCTGATTGTCTATTAAAACTCCGACCACCCACTTGACACGAATCGAAACAAAATGGCATCCCATCTCGCGGCTGTTTCGGCTGCTGAAAGTTTATACGTTTGCAAACGCAACAATAAATTTGGTTTGTCTTCTGCAATGATAGGTTTTGTCGTTTTGGTTTCAGCGGTACGGCTTTTGAACACAAGAGAAAACTGTCGAGTGACCAGACAAAATCGACAAAAATGGCTTCTGTTTACACATTTTCTCAGTCACAAGTATGCCTCATGTTTGAAGAAAATTTTCTGCTTTTATTTTCTTTGTTGAGCCTTAGTGAAACGAGTTCGCAAGTCGATGCAAGTTAGTGCAAGTTTATACCTTCAAACTTGCGTTCAGTTTGCGCTTGGTTTGGCCACGAACGTGCATGAACGTGCGTTGACTTAATTGTGACAAGCTTGTGTTTGGAGACCAAACGATGAAGAACTTGCATCGACTTGCGTTCAAGTTTGACCTCGTTCAAAGTAGATGCCAATCAACGCAAATCCATGCAAGCTAGAGCAAGTCCAGACAAGCCTTACTAAGTCCGTGCAATTGAACGAAAATTTACAAACCTGCATTATTTAACGTGCATGGACTTACGAATCCGCTTGGCCTCGGCTTTAAACATCGTTACTGGTTTAGTTTTATGCTAAAACTATCGTTCCCCTCTGCGTCGGTGCTTGTTGTTAGCGCTAGATATTCATTAATCACCTCAACTAAAGGAGTAATTCAATTCTGCACTATCTGTTTAGGATAAAGGGGAAGGAATCAAGAATCACAGACTGGTAAGGAGTTAGTTGGTTCATCTGCAGTGTGTTTTGCCCTGATTTGGACTGAGTTTTCAGCGCTGTGTAACTAGACAGCAATAACGTGAGGTTATATTACAACGTTTTATGACGAGAAACGATAACAAGAGATGACAATACCTTTAGTGGGAGAGGTACTGAAACAGGCTTTAGTGACGTGTAATATGACGCAATGACATTTCTGTGATAGAACAGAAAACGTGAGAGAGAAGAGTTTCGAAGTCTTGAAAGCAAGTTATTGAACTACATTTTGTAAAGGAAAGCAGTTGTATGGCAATAGTTTTTCGATGCCACTCCTGTTGATCGAACTTGTAATTGAATTATCAAGGCTACAGGTAGCTAACGTAATAAACATTTAGTTAAAACAGAAATACCTTGTAACTATGTTGTTCTGGGGGTTCCATTGTATAACTATTGCCAGTTTCTTGCTTCAAAATCATTTTCCTATTGCTATAACATTGTCGATTATTTATATATAGAAGACTTATACTTCTGTCCTGAAGTCTACTCAGTAAATAAATCGTTTTATCTGATAGAAAGTTGATTGCATCATTACTGAATGAAGAAACGAATGTTGAAGTTTTCTTTTGGTTTGTTTAAACAGAGGATAGGCACATATAATCAGCATTCAGGAGACCAAGTAAGTTGACGGACCTGCTCTGCTTTCTGCATGTGTTCTTCTCTGCCCTCTTTATTTCTCAGTATGTTCTTCTCTACTTTGCTGTGCCCAGACCCGGCATGCCGGCACTGCTCAGTTCTACCCTGCCAAGCTGCACCATGCTCTTACCCACCCTACCAAGCTCTATCCTCCCCTCCGTTACCAAGCTTGCCCTTACCTACCCTACCAAGCTTGTCCCACCCAATTCTACCCTACCAAATTTGCTCTACCCTACCAAGCTGGCCCTGCCCTACCTTACACTACCAAGTTGTGCCCTGCCCTCCTGTGCCCTACCCCTACCCTACCAAGCTGTTCCCTACCCTCTTGTATCCTACTCTACCAATCTCTGCCCTGCCCTGCTCTCATGTACCCTACCCTACCCTACCAATCTGTGCCCAGCCTTCCCATCCCCTACCCTACTAAGCTATGCCTTGCTGTGCCCTACCCTACCAAGCTGTGCCCTGTCCCGCCATGCTGTATCTTACCCTATCAAGTTTTTCCCTGTCAACCATGCCCTACCTACCAAAATGTGTCCTGCCATGCTGTGCCTACCCTACCAAGCCGTGTCCTGTCCTGCCCTACCCTACCAAGCCGTGTCTTGCCCTGCCCTACCCTATCAAGTTGTGTCCGGTGCTGCCCTACCGTGCCCTACTCTACCAAGTTATGTCCTACCCTGCCCTACCGTGTCCTACCCTACCAAGCTGTGTCCTGCCCTACCAAGCTGTGCCCTGCCCTGCCATGCTGTATTCTATCCTATCAAGCTTTTCCCTGCCCAACATTGTCCTACCTACCAAAATGTGTCCTGCCATGCTGTGCCCTATCCTACCAAACTGTACCAGGCCTTGATGTGCTCTGCTCTACCATGCTGTGCCCTATCCAACCACACCCTTTTCTGCCCTGCCAAGGCCCTATCCTACCAAGCTGTGCTCTGCTCTACCCAGCCCTGCCCTGCCATCCCAGTAAACTATTGCTTTACTATCTTGTTCTCTTGCTGTGTTTTAAGCAGCCCCCTCTGGCGCTGCCTTCATATACTCATTCTTGTGTGCATATGTTTGTGTGGACTCGTGAATGAATTACTTGACATTATTTTTTGCTTGACAGCTGTCTATGGACGAGTCTTCGGTCGAGTACCTTCAGGTGAGTTTTGCAATTCAGTGATTTTACGACGACAATTTTGTTACTTTGTATGTGTCACTTCCAGCTGCCCTTTGTCTTAGGCTAAACTACATTGCTATGTATTTTGTTGTTCTTTATTCAAGGTCAGGTGACCTTCACGTGTTTGACCTTGCCAACCACTGTGTTTTCACGTGACATCATCAAAACAAAAAAATCTAAACTGTAGGATCTGTGGAGCTGTTTTTTCGTCATGTCTGAAATGTTGGCATTAAGTTGCAGTATTTTGAATTTTTTGGCAGTCTTGCTCAGCATATTTCCTAAATGTGATGAAAATTTACCTAATATATTTTGTCAAAGTTCAAATATTACATCTTGAAAATAGGTAAGAGTTAACGTATTTCTAAATAAACCCAATAATTTTGATGGAAAAAAACCAGATTTATTTGTAAAGTACATTTGTGGCTTCTAACAGTGTATTTTGCGAATAATATTAGTCCAATAGTTCGTTTAACAAGTACCCTTATTGCTCTAAATTTTCAGTCATTTGTATATTTTTACCAGATTTTTACAAACCATTTAAAATATTGTTCTCATATTAGTTTTTTCTTTTGAAATCTTTTTGCCTGGATAGCACCGTATTATGTTTGTTTCTTCAAGTATTCATTCGTTCCAAAGAACACGCAAGTTCTGCCATCTTACCTTCACGATAAATATATTTGATCATAAAAATGCACAAGTACCTAAAATGAATGAAGGTAAAGAAAACTTACTATGAACAGTTTTAGCTTAAATTGTGGTGCAGTGATAAAGGATTACATAGACTATTGAACGATATGTATTTGTTGTCGTTTGTACTTGTTTTCGTGCTTGCCCTTCTTGTATCTGGTATTGTAATATATTGAAACCTCTTTTAGTTTTCTTTCTCCATCCCTTTCTCTTTATCTACCGATCAATCATATATGTAATGAAAAAAACAGCTCTAGCTACCTGGCCCGTTTAGCCTCTGTGGTTATTCCATATAATTATAATTATAATTATAATAAAAAATTATAATTATAATTATAATTAATTATAATTATAATTATAATTATAATATAATTATATTATAATTATAATTATAATTATATAATTATAATTATAATTTTTGTTATTCATTGAAATAAAATTTTTGTTGTTGTTGTAACACCACAATTTTACCAAAAACTTTAGACTCAGCCAAAATGGCGACCTCGACCCGCAAGGCGTTCTGGTTTGACCAAATTTTATAATTGTGCCGTTTGATTACAGAGAAAATACAACTTGGATTACCAGAATTCTCGAAAAACGCTGGGCAGGTTTGGTTTGGCGAGCCATGGGCATACTATCAAGATACGGGATTTGTCAGGTAACTGAAAGAAACTGTCCAACTGGATGGTGACAGACAGACAGACAGACAGACAGACAGGCAGACAGACGGACGGACGGACAGACAGACAGACAGACAGACAGACGGACAGCCGGTATTAGCATATGAAATTAACTCCAACAGCACGTTGTTTCGTTATTTAAATGAAGTAGTTCCTTGGGAAATCCAATCTTGTAGTTTAATGCAATGAGTATGAATTACGCCAGCTATTTGTTTAGTACGCAGTTGTTTCACCATTTTCCGTTTTTGTATCTTATATTTTGTGAAGTAGCTTTAGTTTTATTCGGGATTATATAATTTGCAACACAGGAGTATGGCTACATTAAAGGGGAGCTTTTTCTTTGTATCACGTTTTGCAAACTTTCGTCCCAGTTTTGCGTATTTGTCTTTAGTTTAGTAGAGATTCTAAATTTTGTATCATTGGAACATAGCATTCGGCAACTTGAGAACGCACGCGGGCCACATTTTCCCGCCCTTTTCGATGAGCGTTGCCAACACGTTTAGCACAGGGCCAGCGCTTTTGTAGGGATCAGAAAAAAACATGTCAGAAAGATTTGTTGTCGATGTTGTTGGAAAAAGGTTTTGAAGTCATTTGGAAATAAAATATTATTGAGAACTCAGAAGCTATGTCAGCTCAATGGGAGCGTATTGTCATTCTGAAGCAGGGCAGCTAGCAATAAACTTTCAAATATCCGTATGTTTTTCCGTAATAAATTTGGAGAAAAAGGTGGTTTGGGAGGTAGATATTTGAAGAATTTGTAGTTTAAGGGAATTTAGAAAAAGTAGTATAAGAGTTTGAATTAAGTACTTGATAGACGAACGCCAGATCATGTGCTCCCCGAGTAGTGGCACCTGGTTTCTCCAAAGGAGGGGTTCAATAGCACGCCCTAATATACTATCTGAGTAGTGTCACCTGGATTCTCCCAAGGAAGAGTTTATCACGCCCTAATAAACTATCCGAGGAGTGGCACCTGGATTCCTTCTAACGAGGCTTTAGCACACCTACACACCTGGGTTCTTCCCAGGAAGGGTTCAGTAGCACGCCCTAATATACTATCTGAGGAGTTGCACCTGGGATCTCCCCAGGAAGGGTTCCATAGCACACTCTTATAGTCTAATAAACTATCTGAGAAGTGGGACCTGGGTTCTCCCAAGGAAGAGTTTAGCACGCCCTAATAAACTATCTGAAGAGTGGCACCTGGATTCTTCCTAACAAGGTTTTAGCACGGCCTAACAAATTGTCTGAGGAGTGACACCTGGATTCTTCCTAACAAGAGTTTAGCACGTCCTATTAAACTATCTGACGAGTGGCACCTGGATTAGAAGGGTTTGACACGTCCTAATAAACTATCTGAGGAGTGGCACCTGGATTCTTCCTAACAAAGGTTTAGCACGTCCTAATAAACTATCTGAAGAGTGACACCTGGATTCTTCCCAACAACGGTTTGATACGTCGTAATTAACTATCGGAGGAGTGACAGCTGGATTCTTCCTAACAAGAGTTTAGCACGTCCTAATAAACTATCTGAGGAGTGGCACCTGGATTCTTCCTAACAACGGTTTGACACGTCGTAATTAACTATCGGAGGAGTGACACCTGGGTTCTTCCTAAAATGGGTTTGGCACGGCCTCATAACTATCTGAGGAGTGGCACCTGGATTCTTCCTAACAGTAGTTTAGCATGTCCTAATAAACTATCTGAGGAGTGGCACCCGGATTCCCTCCAGGAAGGGTTTAGCACACCCTAATATGTTCCATCCTTTTGAATCTCCTTTGTAATCTTGTTACTCGCCCACACAATTAAAGGGGAAGCTCTCCTTTAAATGGGGGCAGTAACGGTAACGCGCATGCTTGTATCGTGTGACGAATTTGCTCAATAAAAATACAAATGTCTGATGAATAATGCAAAGGAAAGGTGGACTAATGTTTAACCTTGAGTTTGCATGTTACTTACGGTATGCGCACAGATCTGACGCATTTTTAGTTTTCACAATTTCGATCCGGCTCGGAAAGGATGTTTTTAGCGAATGTGGCGAAGAATCCTTTATAATCGTGGACAATCGAGCCCCATCTAAGTTCTTGTAAGTAGCCAATTTTAAGGTTGATTAATTTGCTAGCTTTTGTTTGCATTTTTCAGATATCGCTGTTTTCATTGAAGAAAACCGTCTCACGTTACAAGCATGGGCATTAAACCAAAACTGTAATGCAGTAAATACAGACAAATAGACGCACAGAACTTGACCCGTCTTGTGCATGTTTGTATGTATCGTTATATGTCTGATACCATAGTATTAGACAGGTGTGTACCTTGTGTCGCCAGAATAGTCCAGTTTCGTATTCGCAGTTGTTGCTGATTACAATGACTACAGACTCGTTTTCACAGCGTTAGCCTAGACTTGATGCTAAATATTCATAAATACCAATGTAGATATGAGCTATTTACAACTCTGTGTATTGTTGGAGGCTCGGACTTCTAATCG
>JAOEHT020208411.1:0-11129 GCA_025448195.2 Parazoanthus atlanticus | reverse complement strand
AACTTTTTTCGACCAAAAAATTACGCGATTGACCTTTCACAGTGGACGAAGAAAAGCAAGATAAGCAAACCTGGTGTGATAAAAAAGCTGTATATTTTTCTTGTTTTTTGCAAATTTGTGAGCTTGGTTGGCGTTTTTCCGACATGTCGGACTATTACAGCTGAGGAATTTGATAGAAGGGATAATACATCAGCGGAAGAACAGGTCCCCTTAAGTTTAGAAGCACTTGAAGTATACTGTCGGTTTTTATGCAGGAGCAGAATCGCATAAATGCATTTACTTAAAACAGCAAAAGAAAGAGATTCCCTTAAAATGAATTTTAAGGGTGAAGTTGTAAGCGAAAATTTGACCCCGTCAAATGAAAAGAGAAAAACTGACCTTTCTGAACAAGGTCACTCTTTTTTTAACTTCCTCGCTGGCCTTGGCAAATATGGGTAGGTTTCTTGGGATGCCGCCTGGAAGGAAAAAGATGACTTTGAGAAATGCAATACTTTCCAACATTTTTTCCAAAATCAGTAATATTTTGTAAAGCATACACACAATTTGAAATCATCACCGTGACGTGTTTGAATACGTAAATCTTTACTCTAAATTTGCTGCGTGTCATTTTTTCAACTTTGTTCTCGGTGTCTGATATGTGATCAAACACTCTTTGGAGTGTTTAATACAGCTTCTCAGACAAATATTTCGATTTAGAGGGAAAATTAACGTACAGTCATTGACTCTTTCCGGCAACAATCGAGGGCAGCAACATTTATAGTTAACTTTGAAACTATGCACCGCATAGGAAGATTTAAAACTTCTTTACTTTGCACAAATTAAACATATCAGGTAGCTCTTATCTTCTGTAAAATATCCAATCGATTTCTTCTTCATGGTATTAGTGAGATTTGTGAATGATGTTTAGTTGTCGTTAAATTCCGTTGTACGTACCTGGAGCAATAAGTAGTTTATCAAAGGAGATCTCCGTGCCATTGTCCAGGATAACCTTTTGTTCCTTTGATTTGACAGAAACCACCTACACGGGTAAGCAGAAGTTTAGTTCCCTGACTCAGCTTTATGACATTAGTCACATCTTGTTAACTCTACACAAGTAAGAGCAAAAAGAGTCATAAAAGCGTTAACGATACTGTACAGCACATAGCTGACAGGTCCAAAGACATCAGGGCCCATTTCTGTGGGAGGTTAATCCCGCCAATATTAAAGTCTTGATTTTAGTGAAAATTTCGATTTTGAGGTCCCGTTTTCCATCGTAAGTTTTATTTGGATTCTGATTTGTTTTAAGGTATACGTGTCTTTGGAAAAGCTTTGGGTGACCACTCTGCATCATTTCTGGCCATTTGTGTTGCTGCAAGGGAAAACAGGATGGCGGACAAATTCAGCGAGTGGCGAGAATGATTTCGGACCGCTCCAATCGTTACGAACTGCTATATAGAACTAAGTTACAACGACGTAAAAAAATTATTATATTTGCCTGAAGTATGCACTTATATTGGAACCTGAAGACGGCAAAGTTCTCCTTTGTGCCATCTTGTTTTCCTCTTAAACAAAACGGGTCTACGGCATTTTTGTTCAACGATGCAGGGTCGAACCTAACAACCAATCAGCGACTGTTATTTGGGTCGCTTTTCCGTAGAAACGTATTACAAATTAGCTTTTATTTTACAGAAACCAGGTACAGTAATGTGAATTTCAGTATATTGCAATTTAACTCGTACATGTAGCCCTTTTACAGACGGTACAATGTAGTTTTGTACCTTTTTTCCTTTCATCAGCGCGACGCCTCCCTCCTCTTTGACAGCCAGCTCTCCAGGAGCACAGTAGTAAGAATCGGGTTCAAACAAAATACTGAAAAGTATTAATTAGATACTGGTTACATCTGGACTTCTTGCAGCCACCACACAATAGAAGTAACACGTCATTTGGTCAGTACCATTTTCTGTCGAAATCTTATGACTCCTGGGATTTCTTCATACAGTATTTCCAAATAAACTTTTTAACACGACTTTCATATTTTATGGAAAAAAATTGAGAAAGTTTTGAAATCTTTCTACTTAGTTTTGAGCATATCTAGAGTGCTCATTCCTACTGTTTCTACTGCTATGAGTACTAAGTTCGAACACAACTAGTTTGGAGTTTGGTTTTGGGCAGGCCTTCGTCAATCAAACATAACTGGTAAAGTACTAAAGTAAGAAAACAGTTTGTTAAATTTCGAACTACACTGTAATCAGTAGTCATTGTAATCAACGGCAACTACAAATACGAAACTGGACTTCGTTCATCTCGTATTCTCTGTCAAGAATAATTCCTCACCTCAACGAAAAATGTGTTTTATACAAATCGTTGCGTGTTGAGACTGATGGCTCGATAGAGGTGTCCGAGAACAATCAAGGCCGAAAATGATCAGTTGAAAAACGAGAGTGCCTCATATACATGTAAGCATAAAACAGTCGTTTATACAGTAGCTTCTTATTAACATTAGACTGCCATGTAAACGTTCAGCTTGCCAACCATGGAACGAGTAGTGCAGACATATTAGTCACTTAGACAAACTAAATGTGCAGTGCAGCTACTGTAAAAATACGTGGCAATTTCGATTCTTCAGAACATTTTTTTGTAGGTTTGGATACTTCTTGACTATTTGTAGAATTAAAAGTGCAAATACGTGTCATTCCAGCTTCTCTCCAAACCAATACCTTCTTTCTTTTCCATTCCATTGCTTGAATTTCAACTGTTCCCTAGCTTCTGAATCATCATTGTACCAGAACTCTTTGGACAAAGGAGGTCTCATATATGGTGGATATTCCTCCTCGCCAATGATTAGTACCTAGATAGCAGTTGATATTAACATTAACAGGCCTGGTGTATAGTGGATAGTCCTCCTCACCATAGATTAGTACCTAAATACCATTTGATATTTACATCTGCTGAATTCTTGAATGTACAAACTGACACATAACTGTTGTTAGTGTTTTTCATAAGGCCGGTACACCGGTAAATTGTACCGCCTTTTCCCAGCAACGACGTCTGGCAATTTTTTAAAAGTCACCAAAGACAACACTTAACTTCATCACAACTCTAACCTGCGATTAATTAACTAAAAGTGGTTTCTTTAAATTATTGTAAACAGCATGCAAAGTTGTACCTTGAAGCTCTTACAGAAAGTTTATATCCAATTTTTCACAGAAAAACCTGGTATTTTAGGGCCGCATCTTAAGATATCGGTCCCCAAAGATTTTAAAAATGTTCTGTGGGAGCCCTAGCCCCAAACCCCTCTAGATAGGCGCTCGATAACCTTAAACCCACGTGTACCTCTTTTCCCACTCAGTGTACCCCATTTTTCAAGCGTCAAGAAAAATACTGATATTTTCTTGCTCTCTAGGTTGCTGCCAGCCAGAGTTGCACCTTAGTTTTGATTACTATTCTGGCGGTAACCAACTCTACGACGACTCAGGTCAGGACAACAATGCATTGATCCTGAAAGGCGAGAATATTGCTTTAAACGGTGGCCGTTGTAGGAATGCACTCAGTCTCCGCTATGGTGGTGGAGAGGTTAGTTTCCATAACAACAGGCTTGTACAATCTGCAAGCTCCCTTACCATAGCAGTTTGGGTGAAGTTACACAAAGTCGCTGGAAGCCAGCCTATTATCCAGATTGCTGGAAATAACAGCGAGACAACGTTGGAAGTAGTTGAAGGAAAAGTAAAGTGGGCTTACAGCACGAGGGACAAAACCTTACAGGAGTACAACATACATATGACCAGGGACATACCGGCCCAATATTGGACCCATATTGTAGCAGTATACAGTGCTAATGATAACGCAGCCAGATTGTATATTGATGGTATCCTTCGAGAAGTCACTGAGGTATCGGGAAAAGGAATTTCAAAACGGCCTGAGTTTGATGGAAAGCTATTAATTGGTAGATATTCATCCGTTGCAAAAGAAGAACCCATGAATGGTTTGATAGACGAATTGTATGTGTATTACTGTGCTGTGCCTGAACCGACTGCAAGGAAACTGTTCCAGCATTGTATCGTTGTAGGAAGCTGCGCTCCGGCGGGTAAAGGTAAGACTGACAAAAATGCTGTTTGGACCAATGGGACTTTATATTTAGCTAGAATTTCCTGTTCAATCGATTAAAGTGCAAATTATATGCAACATTCCAAAGGCAACCCAATGCAGAAGTACTTCATTTTTCCAGTTTCGACCGTTTGGAACATAAATCACTAAACTTTTCATGTGTTGCAGAGATCATGAGGCGCGTAATCTATCAATATTACGCGAGCTTTTTAACAACTAATGAACAATCTATAAACATCATTTGCGTTTTTGAACAACCACTGAACAGACTATCAATACCACGCGAGCTTTTGAACAACCAATGAATAGTCTATCAATACCACGCGAGCTTTTGAACAACCAATGAACAATCTATCAGTACATGCGAGTTTTTGAACAAACAATGAACAGTTTCAATACCACACGAGCAGTGAACAATCTATCAATATCACGCGAGATTTTAAACAACCAATGAACAGTCTATTAATTTCACGCGAGCTTTCTAAATAATCAGTGGATTGCTGCTATACGAAGCTCTTTCAGCCAGTGGGGAAAAAACATTTCTAGGTACTACAGAATTTTTTTCCTGGAGTTCTCAACTGAAACTTTGGCTAAATGAAAATCGCCAAGACGGAGAAGGTGCCAAGACACTTTTAAGAAGACCGCTAACGTTGTGTAGAAAGGTGCTTGGCAATTTCTATTCTGTGCACAGATATGGCGGTCTTTTTGAAGCAGGACGAATGGTTAATGCGTGAAACATTAGGAAATATTGACCCTTGCAACAGAACTACAGTGAAATAGATGAATTTCTTGTTGACTAACCTAAAAAATCTTAATGAATGACTTTTAGAAAAATCATACCGCGGCCATCCTTTGGTGTAATGTTTAATGTTACATGATTTTCAACATGAGACTTTGGACAGCATATTTTTTCATTTGGATTTAATAAGAAAATTTCTTAATTCTTGCAATGTAATACTGTAAATCAACAGCTTTTCAACTGATTTACTTGTTTCTATGATTACAAAACATCGGAACTTTTAATAAGTTTGAACATCTGCTGTGACAAAGATCTGATATCATTGACATAAACGTATATTTGGCATTCTATGTACCTGGTTTTTGCAACTTATTTTAGAACTCGTCATGAGAGGACGAGCCCTTTACCACTCAGACTCAACAAAAGGAAGTAATAGGCCCCAAGAAAATAACTTCCCAAACCTTTAACTTCCTTTATTAATCTATCTTCTTTACTGCCTTGACTGTTTATAGACACATCCATATATCTTTCGTTGAGAGGAAAAATGTTTTACGTTTGCAGGTCCGAAGGGGTTATTTTTATGGTAGCTTATTTAAACCAACACAACGAGAACACACCATCATTTATCCAATACAATGTCTAGCCACGTTTTACAATTATTGTGCTTTGGTAAAAAAAAATTGGTTGTTACAATATTGTTTCACTTGCAGTTACCTTATCGATTTTACTGAAGATTGTATCGCAAAACTACACAGCGACGCTGGACAATTCTGACTCCGAAAGCTTCAGATCATTATCAGCAGTTATTGTTGGCGAGGTAGGTGAAAACGTTTGTCGGTAAAATTTGCTTGCCTTAACTTACAGGATATTCTATAATGTTACCGCTGATAAAATGTCTTACCTTCCAGATTTCAAAGCTCTTTACCACGATACCTGGGAAACAGTCCGTGAATGTCATAAATTTCAGGTAAGATTTATACAGGGGCGTACCTAGGTAGGGTTCCAGGGGTTCCGGAATCCCCCTCCCCTTTTCCACATGCACCATACTGACTCACGTTTTAGATTCTCTTCCAACAAAAAGCTTTTTAAATCCTTATCTTGGTCAACCTAAATTTCGGAAGGTGGACTCCCCCCCCCTTCCAAAACTTTTGGGGACGCCCCTGTTAATAGTACTGGCATTAGGCATGGTACATTGTAATCCTGCCCATTATGTTTAACGGTTTATCGGCTGAAGGGTCGAAACACAAGTTGCTTCGATATTCATTCGCATAAAGTTTGGATAGGAGACAGTAAACTCCACAAACAAAGCAAGACTGCGTATACTAAATCAGTACTGGTTTTGTAAGAAAAAACACTTTTTTAAAAGGCAACGGGTTTTTCTAAAAATAGAACTAAGACTAGTTCCGCTCTACAATAATATTTCGGATTTAATCAAAATATAGTTGAGATGATAAACTTAGAGCTTGTCGAGATCAAGCTGACTTTTCGATCTCTAGCCCTTTGTCAAAATCTGTTGATGTGTGTTGTTACTATTTGTCTACTTGATCAAAACGTTTGCACAAATCTTCCAGAATTCTCACAGCAACCAAACAGATTGGACGATTTGACCACAGAAAAACATTTACTTCATCTTTTAAGAAACACCGTGAATCTTTCGCCCTTAAGTATATAATTAGTGCACCATGAAAAATGCATTGTTGTTTAAAATCTCACACAGGTTTTCTAATTCTTGGTTATAATCACGGAATATTCGAGTTACAATGAGAAAAAATTAAGAGTGACTAAAAGGGGAAAAGATATCAAAAACTGAATAAAATTTATTTTGAGCAACTCGGCAAATTCGATTGGAAATATCTTAACGCTGTCACATTGGTTTGTAGAACCAAATTATGTTTATTGCAGCAGTTAAGTAGCTGACTTTCAACTGACCATGGTTCAATCGGACATAAAAGATTAAAAGAATTCCGTAGATCACCTGCTATGATTAACTGCTAAACCAGTTTATCAGACAGGCTAAAATACGGTAAATCAAAAGCGATTGTTTCAAACAAAACAAAAAGACCTTTTAAGAAAAAGCTACCAAGACTGTTTCACTAACAATACTTGCAGCTCTTTCATTGATCGTATAGAAAGACAGTAAATTAGGCAAAGTTCCAAACGAGCCCCTTAAGGAAACTGTTTTTAAACAAAATATTGTATACAAGTACCCTGGATACAAGTTCGTCACTAACACGTAATCTCACTGCCAAAAAAGCCTCAACGTTTTGTTACGACAGAACAAACTATCCGAATAGAAGCTAAAGCGTCCCGTGATCTTCCCTTGAAAATGTGATAACGAGCAGGAAAGCCAAGACGGTCTAGAGATGACAATAACGCAAATTTACTTGGTTTCTCTTTTCGTTCTCGTTTTGGTAAAGAGAGGTGAGTTATTACGATTTATTTCTTAATATAGATATATCATGACTTTCCGATCTTATATAGTTTGTAAGCGATCTGGTCGGCACAATGTGAAAAATGTTAGCACACTGTTTTTGCTGGTGAATTTGTTGAATTCTTTGAAACTTATTATTAAGAGGCAAAAAGGATTACATAAAGCCTTGTCAAGTACAAAAGACGTTGTAGCGTTGATTGTTAAATTCAGCTGTTTTGGTTTTGTACCGTTAACACAATCAATCAGATTAAACTGATTTCATCTGTAAGGAGGACATTTTGATTAATTTCATGTTGTGAAATTCTGTGATCGTCAGTGATTTCGACCTTGCGAGTGTTTTTTTACTGAAGCCGCGTAGTTTCTTTTCAGTTATTATCTACTGACGAGTGACGATAAATATCTGTGATAGAATAATGCATCAATTAGTGAAACCATATGTCTTCAAATATGTTGGGCAGGGCAAAAATAAACAGCTTTAGCTTGCTTTAGTTGGCAAATATACATTGATCACCCCGTGAACGTTTGAAACATTGATTGATATTCATGTAGTGTTTATCTTTTTAAACCCTCTAAAACATGACACTGACTTACTAAAATATCGGCTGGAAGTTAATACTGACCGGGCATTCGTGACCGATCATAAAAAGTCTAGTTTTAAGGGCCGTCAGACATTAATTCAAAGTAAACTAACGCCCACATAGATACTATCAATTCATGCCAATATTTGTACTTAAAACTGAGCAAATTTACGATGCCCCACGGTGGGGATTTTGAACAAAAGTTCTACAAAAAATTGGAACCCACATCTAATAGACATGAATAATGAGATTAAACAAGTCCAGTTTAACTTAAAAGTTCCCTAAAAGGTACTTAATTCATAGTTTTCTGGTAAAATACTTGTCAGAATGGCTTAAAGTGACAAGAAACAAAACTTGAACATTTGTTCGGATTCCAGTTAACTGAGAGGGATCCATCCAAAGTGCAATAATGCACGCGCACTTTTTTTGTCATTTTAGTGTTTGTATTTATAATCAAAATAGACTACTGTATTTATTCTGCTATACACCCAGTCCCTAATCAACGCTTCTCTCAAGTAATGAATAATGACACTTTAAAAAAAAATATCATAAATGTATTCCGGAAAATATGGCATTTCTCCAGACAGCCTTAAAACTGACGGCCCTTTACGGCGGCTAGCTTTTTCCGCCATTATTCGGTACTTTTTGTTTGACATATACAAAGTGCTCAGGAACTCTACCTTAAGAAAATGGCCGGTGTAGACGTCTAAGGTCAGTAATAATGGCAATGATATCCTTTCTAATTCACATCTATTATGTATTTATTGATCTCTTACTGTCGGAACCATTCAACAGCAATTGAATATATTGTTAAAGTTTTGATAGCAATGCAAGAATTACTGGATGAGATCGTCACGAAGCAACAAGTAATATAATTTTTAAAGACACATCTGACACAAAATCACAGATGTCAACGAAATGCAACAAAGTTGCAACAGAGACTCCGATCTAAAGCATCATCGATGCAAGCGTGTTTTAAAACAGAACTTCAGAAGGGAGAGGGTTATTGCTGATCATTGTTGTATACAGTCACTCCTCAAAGCTGTCATATTGAATTTGTTGTGAAGATTTTAAAGTCAAAACTCTTAGCACTTTCTATGCATTGTGTGTCAGACAAATAAGAAGTAACGGATAATGGAGTCACATATTTTCAGAAAGTGGCTCCAAAAAAAAAATCACCCAGGCTGGAACACAAAGCAATCTAGATTGTTTTCAAATGCATAGAATTTCTAGGAACAGTAGAAGTGATCAGTTTTAAGGTATTTTTGATGGTTTAATAAGATATTTTTAAAAAATAATTTATTGCCGGTAATCACCATGATGATAAAATTTGAACCTCTTGAAAAATAGAAACTCCATGATTCATCTGTGAAACTGTCCATTTGACTCTGATACCACCAGTGTCCTGTATCTTCCCTGAACTCACCCCAGGGCCCAGCTTTAAAAGTGGAGGGGCTGTGATAACTGTCAGCTGTCCAGGGGATCTGAGGGACACTTGCTTCTCGGGAAAAGTGTGAATTTAAGTTTTTTGAAAAGGATGAAAATGTGACTAAAACTATAGACATATTGCCAAATTTTAATTCAGTTAATGGTTTGTAGAAACACTGCCGTCACGAATTATATTATAATATAAATCATAATAATTAAACTAGAGCTTAAAAAGTTGTATCTGTTGATCATAACAGGCTATTATTATTATTATTTTTATTATAATTATTAAATTATTATAATTATTATTCTTAGTCAGTGTGTTATTACAATTAAATGAAATCAGTGGCATGGCAATGATCCTTTAGGGACAGACCATTTGATATCATTAGGTGGCCGGGGGATGGTTAAAGAAAGAACATCAGAGAGCTTAGTTTATAAAACAATAAATAAAAATTACAGCCAAAGTTTGACCAACCAAAAAAATGCATTCTTCGTGATTTCAACCCCTCCCCTGCTCAAAATTAAAAGGTTTGTCCCTAAGTTAAATTTCAATATCAGCAACAAAGTTAGCAAGTTTACGTATGACATTTCAAGATGGAGACATACAGGATATTCAGACTCTAGAAACTGTCAATCAAACTATAAAATTGCTTAATTGGCTTTAGCGCTGTTAAGAAATTAGTGATTTTAACTGCCAATATGGACTTTAGAGCAAATATGTTTTCAGCCAAGAATTCTCTTGAGAGAAATCTTCCACCAGGGTTGGCTAACTAGTAGAGGCTGAGGGTGAAATGAAGAATTTAAGTGGTACATGTGTATAAATTTAATGAATGATCACTTAAACCTGATTCACACTTGTGGTAGAATTAAGCACAAGCATAAGAAATTTAAAGAACAAAGGAAAATATAAAGGAATACCTAGTATTGAACAAGGGTGGAAAAAACTCACACCAGTACTAATCTTATTCCTTTGCCTTTTCCTTCGCTGTCAAAATGTCTTATTCTGTTACTCATGTTTATTCTTACATTTATCTCACAAGTGTGAAACAATCTTAAATTGGTTTGAAGCAGTTTCTTTATTAGTTTATTATTGCAAAGCATTGTCTTCTTTATTTAACAGTATATATATATGTTATTACATCTATGTTTACATGTTCTGATATTGTCAGAGTCAACGACTCAACCTCTACATAAATTAGCTACCTTTACAATGGATCCAGCTGTGTTTTAAATCTCCCCCTCCCCCACATACACACACATGATCTATATTGGTACACAGTCTTGTTTGTGTCCCAAATGTGTACGTAAAGGTTGCTAATAATTCAAGGAGAGGGTGATTCTGCTAATCTGGCCCCGCTTTTTCTTCGGCCCAGTCCCCGGAGCACAGCGAAGAGCGAAGAAAAAACTGGGCCAGAACTGGACTACTAATCAGCCTTACTGTAGTATCTGAACATATTTGTCCAAAATACTAGCAGCAATCCTTGCTAAGTTCTTATTTTTAATACATTAATTTAGTGCCATTATTCTCCTGAACAAGCAAATTGGTTGTAACAGCAACTCATTTGTAGGAGTGTTTTATTTTAAATATGCATGGATTGAACACCATCTTTATTGATACTTCAAAAGTCCACATTGAATCTCTGGGGGGGGGGGGGTTTGCTCCCCTCGTTTGGCTATTCAGGTATTTGCAGACCTTACTGGTAAGGTTTTTATGCCAATTTGGTCTGGAAAAGGGTATACATTTTGTCTGAGTAGTCTGGAAAAGGGTGTGGTTTTCAAACAGAATTTGTGGACCATAAAAGTTTTTTTAAAAATTTGCTCCGAGATATATTTCTGCCGTGGATTGTCACTTCGCAGATTTCAGGAT
>JAOEHT020208321.1:0-11130 GCA_025448195.2 Parazoanthus atlanticus | reverse complement strand
TTCTTTCTTTCGTTCGTTCGTTCGTTCGTTCGTTCGTTCGTTCGTTCGTTCGTTCGTTCGTTCGTTCTTTCTTTCTTTCTTTCTTTCTTTCGTTCTTTCTTTCTTTCGTTCTTTCTTTCCTTTGACCGTGTCAACTTCTTAATCAAACAATGGTGGGGCTCCAGACTCGAATAGTTCATACCACCTCTGGAGTCCCAGCACTCACATAAAAATTGTAAATCCATCCTGAATTTGTATCACTTCTGTAACTTTTAAGTGTAAATAAACGTTGTTGTTGTTGTTGTTGTTGCCCCTCGGAAAAACCTCCCGCAGCGAAAGAAAATAATAGTCTGATAAGTAAATTTGACAGCTGCAAAGAGGGAGTCCATTTTTTTTATCACAATTGTTTATCAATAATTTTTATATAATTAGAGATAGAGCTGGAAAAACGAAGTCCTGTTACCAGTTTATATATATATTTGATTTCGGAAGCTGGTTTTTAAGAATTCGCGTTCTTAATAACAGTGAATGGTACAATCTTTTAAAATAACTTTGCCCACTTTTTTGCTGTTCTGTACGAGAATTATCGCTGTTTGATTATTAGATTACATCACTTCTAAAAATGCCTTTTTGTCCCAAAACGTATGTGATCATTACAAAAGGCTGGTCTCGGCAAACTGAAGTTCAATAGTTGCCTGTTATTTTGAATTTACATTTACGAACTTCCAGCTTGTTTTTCAAACATCTACGATCAAATTTTCGTTCTGGAATCCACTCGGCCAATTGGTTTGTCCCGGCCACACAAGATCGGGGTCAAACCTTGGCTTTCTGAATTTGTAGAGTGTTATTAGTCCCAGCACGATCCATGTTACACCCACAAAGACAAAAGGAAAATATATTCGGCTAAGCACGGCAATCAAGGACGTCTCAGTGCTCGTGACGAAGGAATAAACCAGGAAAACTGCTCCAAGTCCAATCAGAAAAAGTACGAAACCAAGTAAGAACAAGGACCATCCGCGTTCCCTCCAGTATGCTACAAACTCGCGGCCCGTTTTTACATCGATGCCATCAACGAAAAGACGGTGATCTTTAAGTCTGGACAAAGATAAAAAAATTGAACATCAACAGAAATGTGTGGCCATCTCTCTGCCATTCGTATTCGCCTCCAGAACCACACAGGGGGCTCTATCGATTGTGTACATATCCATGATCCTGGACTTTTACACCGTTTATGAACAGTTCGTTCTGTTCGCCGCCACAGCAGCCGATTTGTCGACTCAGTTGAACTGTGTACTGCCTGTCTTCACCCGGAACTCTAAAACTTGGAGTCCAAGTTTCTACTCTTTGGTAACAAGACATCGCGCTCTGCGGATTCCTAAATGAAAACATGGAAACGGAGCCTCAACTTTAGCAACCTTGTGTATATTTATATGTATATGTATATGCATATTCAGTGTATCGATATGTAACAAACAGAAGTTTACAATTTCCATACAAACCGCTATTTGTTGTTATCCCTCGATCAGTCGATGTATTGCCACAAAACAGTTTTACTTTAAGGACCAGTTATGCACAGTTTGTTGACAACAGTTTGTCTACGGTGACTTCAAATATTCTCTAGTCGTATCCTGGGATTGGAAAATCAAATGTCTTTTTGCTAGATGACGTCTGACATGTCTTTTATAAGTTTATCGCGATTTGATTTCCATAATGAGCCGCCCAAAACAAATCACTGATATTGGAATATTTCTTTGAAAAAAACCGCAAAGTTACCGATTGTTCAATATTGTTAAAGGTCATACCAATGGCGTGATTTTTGTGTCTATAAATGTTGCTATATTTATAAAAAGTCTATTAGCGTTTGTATTGAACGATTGTATTGTATAGTAAATGCGACATTACCCTTTTATAATAAAGGTCAATCCACTAAAATAAATCAAGAAAGATAATTTCTTTGAATACTTGCGCGGCTACTATAAATTTTTTTTTTTTTTAAATTTTTGTCTTGTTCTTATGCATTTGCATATTTAATTTTATGTATTACGTTTTTATTTTCATATAGGGCTGCGTCTGGCATGGGATTTCGTGTCCCGTTCGCGCTTTGTCCCTTTTGGGTGTTTTATCTTTGTAATTATTACGAGTTTTTCCCCCTTTGTTCTACAGTGCCCAATAAAGTTGTTAAAAAAAACCAAGCGACAGAATCAACAAGCTCGGAAGAGGGCCGGGAGGGGGGGGTTGTCTTAGGGTTTTTCGAGTGACAAGAATGAATAGTGCAGATTGCGGTAACTATGATATTCTTCACAGAAATTAACTACAGCTTAGCGATTGAAAACATCAACGATTGAACACTAATGGGACCATTAATAGATTAGTAACTCAAAATTTGTATCTTTAAATTAACCAAGCGAAACAACCATGACGTTTTAGATTGGTAATTATCAATATTTTTGACCGATGGGCGCATATTTATCTTTATTACAACCATCAAAGCGCCGAAATACGTAAGTCCATTTGCAAATTAATCAAATTGATTCTTTCGACTACGAAAATGAAAACGTCTTTAGATTCGCGTACCGGTTGGCCAGCGTTGTCCAGATACGAAATCTGAAATATTGTACAAATGTCGAAAAAGTTCTTTAGATCTCCTTTTTCCTGGAGGGGGACGGGACGGACTTTGCTAGAATTTTTGTACACTTATTTACTGTGGTTAGAATTGTTCGCAAAAACGAGAAGAAATTTAATCAAACCGCTGATTGCAACAATGATACAAGGACAATGATATGTATGAGCACCATCTTTTAACAAACCTTATTTTAACTGTCACTATAAATATACATTTTAAGAATAACCACAGCACGGCGACGCAGTGATGTCCATTGTTTTCATGAATAAGACTAAGTCGTCAGTGTCAGTGATTACGGAAATACAAGTAATACTATATAGTAAACCTTAAAAGAAGAAACTAAATTGAAGTCCTGAACAAAAAGAAGCTAGATAGAACGAAGATAAGAGTATTGGCGAGTATTGAACCTGGGACGTTAACATTTTGAACAGTCCCATGCACCACTAAGTACTGCGCCAACAACTCAGTTTTCTGCCCTTCATCAATTTCTTACATGTATGTTGACAAATGGCATCGCCTGTTGTTGAAAATGACATCGACTACTACAAATAGTGTCAACCGTCTATACCGACCCAACTCGTACTTCTCTCCAGCTAGAGGTAACATTTTGATCGTTATTAAGAATGAAAAAATTGAAAACAAGAAAGCTGATGAACCTGATTGGTCTAAAAATGTCTTGATGCAAGCGGCTACAGACGACAAAAAGACCCTAATGCTTGACTCGGGCTCATACATGGCAGCCAAGGAATTTATATCCCATTGTCCACATAACGTTCGTGCTATCTCCTTGGCCCAGCTATGACCAGAAAACGCGAACACACCTTTACACTGTTCTGGGGAACAAATATTGTGCTCAGATATAGATAGATCAGATACAGTCAGGAAGGTTCGAGAAGGTTAATTCACGGGTCACCACCATGCATCTAACGTGATGACGTCACTGGACATTAGTCAGAAGCCTCAATCATGCATGTAATCAAAAACAATATTTGAGGTTGATATTTGCTAACTGAGGGAGTGAGGGAGGACTTAACATAACATAATTAGATTCTTACATTTCAAGTTGTAAATTTCAATAAAACGGAAAAAAGCAGCAAATGACACTTGGCAACATGCAACATCCAACCCCATAAACATTGTGTTCACACCAACTCCTCCAGCTTGTAGAGGTTAAGGTCAGTTAGATTTTGGGTTAGGATTAGGATCAGGGTTGTTTGTTTGTTTGTTTGTTGTACAATGAGCAGAAGCTCGGAGACTGCGCAGGATATAAGGACATTCAGTATCGTTGTTTGGGTCAGTAAATGAGATTCTGATAAGAAATAGTTGCTTCATTTGAACATTTGAACATGTTTTACCACTCAAATATTAAAGCAAGGTAATGTCAACATTAACCAAGGAACAAATGTTGAATAAACTTGTTAAGTACACTTGCTAAATGGAAGTCCTCTTTTGAAGGAGTTTTGTTTCAGTTTTTCGTGCATATGTTTAAGGAACATAGGCCATAGGCTTTTGATCTCAATAAATAACGATTACTCAAAAAACACAGACATCTTCTATACAGATTCTTGAATGACGAACGAGATCAACGAAAACACCCCTTTTTTCACTGGATGCGATATGGCTAAATGTATGGGACAAGGTGTCATACAACGAAGGTATCATCCTAGATACATAGTGGTAAACCGTGAACCTTCCTGACCAAGTTTGGTATCTGTAACTTCTAACATGAGTGAGATATGAGCGAGATAATAGAGTTTGGCAAATCACGTGACTAGTGACGTCATTACCTTAGATGTATGGTGGCGACCCGTTAACCGTCCTGACGTATTTGGTTTCTGTAACTTCATAAACGAGCGAGAAATGAGAGTTTCCAAAGTCACGTGACTAGTGACGTCATAATTTAAGCGGGTGGTTCTTTTGGTGATGTTTATGTGTTCATTTAAAACATTAAAACTGAGTATAAGTTTGATTTAGTGAACTACATTTTAAATCATTCCTGTTGAAAAACATTACATTTCGCGTTACTTGACTTTATTACATTTGGTGTCATAAATTGTTACATTTTGCGTTAACGGGTTTATTAGATTTTGTGGCAAACGTTATCACATGTTGCGTTACTATTACATTTTGTGTCAGTTATTACATTTTGTGGCGTAACAGGATTGTCTCGAAGCAAAATAAGAACAAGAGAAAAGCAGACTCGCATTTACTTTCAGATACGAAATTATAAAAACGATTAGCCGGACAATAGAACCAGCTTATGAACACGAGACAGAATGCCTGACAGTGACTGGAACGAAGCTTAGAATATCTTTGGGCGCCCAGGACATTGCCTGACTGGATGAGTGATTGAGTGCGTCTTAAGGACGGCAATCGCATAAGTCGGTGGTTTTATCCAGCCCGAAGGACGTGTACGTTCTTCAAAATCCAGACAGAAATATTAATATATCTATAATATTCTGCCAATAAAATTTCAATAGCAATATTATCATAGCGGTTATCAATAGGAGTGTAGAGATAACACAGATTTACATTTGGCTTTTAACAGGGGCAACATGCATGTAGACCAAAGGAGGCGAGACTATTAGGGAAAGGATCCCATGGGAGATTACTCCAAGTTCTACTGTTTCTTCAGCTTCGGCCTTTCTAGAGCGTTTCATTTTGATAATATCAGAGCGCGTCTAAAGAAACATCGGATCCCGGTAAAGCCAAAGGTCAGTACAAAAATTATTGTTTCGTTGGAAGAATACTTGCACAAGTGCGAAAAGCACTTATCACTGAGCAAACAGACAATTCCGCCCCAAAATATTTTCTTGTGCCAGCGAATTATTTTATTTACTTTGTTTTTGAGAAATCTTGCAAAAACTGCCACTTATCAAGGCAAAATAGCAATTTCAACTTTGTAATTTATTTTTTTAAAAAGTGACAACGCGCTTAAATGCAAATCGCTGGTCCGTTTTTGTAAACCAATATTCGTTCAGTCTTTCTGATGTTGTGTAAATTGTGCGGAGGCGTTAATTGGTTTTTGAGATGGAACTTAATGCGTGTACTATCGTGCCAATCGATAATTTTAGAAAATTGGAAAACGAAAATTAAAAAATTTCGCTATTTTTTATTTCAAAGGCAAAACCAAAATAGAAATTCGGCAAAAATTGCACTCCAAGAAATGGAAAGTTGAAATTGACTGCGAAGGTCAGGGGGAAGGTTTAGGCGTCAGATCGAATGATTTAGGAGGTTAGCTAGGGGCAATGCAATGATTCCTACGTTTTAACCAAAAATAAGGTGTTAAAGAGCAGGTATACATGGAAACTCATTAATTAGCTACTCTGTACCTTTTCTGGCACGAACTGACTTTGCTTCAATTTTTTTTGAGGAAAAATAAAGTCTCTTTAAGCAATCATAAATCTAACTAACTCCAAGCATAAGGGTGTTGGGGGGAGGGGGTTTGGGAGGGTAGTTAACGTTTGCATAAGCTTTTACCAACTTTAGCGTCATCATAGATGCATTGCCTGGCACTAATTAAATAACGTCGTCAACTGTAGATTAGGCGGAGAATATTATTCTAATTAGGCTTTGCTTGCAAAATTTGAACTCATTTCTGGGAAAATTGGTTATAACCTTATTGAAATGCACGCCTTTATCTTGCGAACTGATACAAAGCTATGAAAGATGGAGGTGAAGGTGGTATTATATTTTTACCCATTTCAGTAACATTGAAAGGCTTAGATGGGAGGGAATAAACAGCAGTCGGTTAACTAGTTTTCATGACAACAACTAGCCGATAAATAAGTAGTGTTGTTATGGCAAGATATGTTCCAAAGCAAAGTCCACTCGTTAAAGTATTTTTAGTTGCTTTAGTATGAGCTATTTTTTCGCTTTCTGTCTTACTGTTACCAATAGTCAGAAAACAATTTAAAATATTGAAACAAAAGAGACGACAAGTTGTGAGGTTAGAACTATTTTTTTTTCCAGAAATGTGCTCAACTTACAGTGATTTTCTCCGCATAATACATTGCCCCTAGCTAACCACCTAAATCAGTCGATCTGCCGCCTACACCTTCCCCCTGACCTTCGCAGTCAATTTCAACTTTGCGTTTCTCGGAGTGAAAAAATATTCAAACTTTTGACGCTACTTTGGTTTATCTGATAAAATGGGAGTATCAAATTTAAATAATGAACTGTTTTTCAGTTTTTCTGAACAAATAGAAATGGAAAATCAATCCTTTTTCTCGTTTTATCAATATATTTTTGAATAGAAAAAAACAGAAAATTACAAAATAAGATTTTCCAAAAAAATCCTTTTTTCTATGTTTTGTTTTTCGATTTTAAACTACAAACCAAAGTAACAAATTCAGGCAATTTTTGCCGAATTTCTATTTTTGTTTTGCTTTTGAAATAAAAAATAGCGAAATTTTTCGATTTTTGTTTTTTAATTTTTTAAAATTATCCATTGGCGGAATAGTACACGCATTGAACTTCATAAAGAAAACTTGTTTTTTCAAAACAAGAGGCTCCAGTAAAGGTACGCGACTTTCTTGGATAGGAAATTTAACAAGCTTTCAGAAAATATATACTTTTGTGGGACTTAATTAAAAACCTAGAGCGCTATAAGCGAAAAGTAAAGGTATATGAAAAACCTTAAACATGTTCTTAAATTTTGGTATTTTGAGCCTAAACGTTTTTATAAAGGGTTCTTAAAATATAAAAGGTTTCTGTCTCATTTTGCGTTTGGTCAAGGCGGTCACGTAAAACAAAATAATAAGGGTTATAAGGTTAACTTTTGGAATTGTCCCATTTGATTATCTGTTACACACCGCTGTCTCGTTATCATTGCCGTTGCGGGTATGTCACTGGACAGTTTAAGAATGGAAGAGTTGGAGAAGCGAAGCACGTCCCTGGCTCAGCTTGTTATTGAAGAACCCGTGGCCGAGGTAATTTTATGTTTTTATAAAAATAGCTGCTATTCCTTGTAGCAGGCTTCTACTTCTAGCTTTCATGAGAACGACTTTAAAATGATAGCGCTGAGCATCTCAAGAGGCTCAAATATCCTATGAGCTCTTGCTGCGAAGAATGAAAACGTCTTCAGGCAGACTAAGTTTTACACTGAAGTTCACAATATAACTGTAATCTCGGAGAACAATAATCCAAATACTGAAGACCTCTTTGTTGAATTCGTACTTTTGGTGAGTTTTGCTTCACGCCGTCTGATCAAAGGCTGATCCACTAAACTACCAATTCACCAGTTATTTTTTCAGCCAATTTGAACGGAAATTTGTTACATAAACAAAAGTGAATAGTTTAAGATCGAACAATCTTCGCTTAGTTTAGGCTCATCCGCAGGCAACTCAGTGAGTCAAAACTGCATGTGGCATTATTTAGTGGCAAAAACAGGCAAATATGGGGCTAATGCAGACATATATGATAGGTAATGATACTCTTGTGGCGCTACCGCGAGTCGTCACCCCCTGCCACGCTTCTTTTCCTCCTATCCACCACTGCTGTCATCAGTATCATTTGCCATCTTTTAACCCTCATTGTCCATCATCACCTATCATATACCTACATTAGCCTCATATATGCCTATATTTGCCATTTTGCCTCACTGAGTTGCCTACGGAGGAGGCTAGGCTGAATTTGTCATAAAGCGCGAGAACGGTCTTGGACGTATGACGGCCTTGAGCGGCAAGGCAACATTATCCGAGAAATTTTCTGGTTCTATCATCGATTGAGTGTGATATCCATTGGTCGACATTCATTGAGTGCTTTGTCAGCATTCAAGCCTGGTTCACACTTGTGACAAGCATAAGAACTATAAACCAGAAGTTACCAATGGTAATGGGAGTGCTACATTTACTATGAAAGGTTGAAAAAGCAACAAAGTGGGATATACGTATCAGAAGTACATTATGGTAAACAGATCATTATAGGTATGAAAAATTTCAGCAATCCAGGATAGGTAGAAATGTATGGTCACAGTGGATCAGTTTTACAGTACATGCCTCTTGCATCAAACCTACCTATGGTTCTAGCATTTACTTGTTTTGCATTGCTATTGTGACAGTATTGCATCTCTAATTTTAAAATTTTAATGGTGGTACATTTCCCAAGTGGCACACTGGTAATGTTTTGGGTTTGCACGCGTAAAATAATAATAGTAATTATTATTATAGCAATAAATTATGATAACGGCTTTACTTGTAACATTCCATTTGTCAAGGCTTTTCATCAGCATTTACAATCCATTAATAATTTACAATGTAATATATACATGTATAGTACTTAGTGAAGTGTTAAAATCGTTAAGACTTAAAAGAGACACAGTTCAGATAACAATAGTGCTATCAAGTTTAAAAAATTATTTCCCGACCCAGCAGTCCCCAACTCTGACTCTCTGTAAATAAAAGATACCCTAAAATTGGTCCTGTTACTTAGCCCCTCCAAATATCAACAAACAGATCCCCTCTCCTCGCCATTCTACCCCCTCCCCAATCCACACATAGATTCCCCATAAGAAAAACTAACTCCTCGGGCACTAGAAAAGGCAAAGACAAAGGAACACTGCCGTGACCTTGTTCCATCTCGTCAAACACTTGGCATTCCTTTGTCTTTTTCTATTATATTTAAATTTACTGTGCTTGTGTTAATACTTGTTTAATTCACAAGTGTGAACCAGACCTTACCGAGATCTCTTATATCGGCGGCAGTCTTTCGACAAAAATCGACTTGCGTGCACTGACACGGATGCACAGTCACGCACAAAATATCGGCTAGTGTGGGGTTGTTCCTGACACAAAATCACTCCTTTATGCGGCCCCACAAAATCAGCTTTGCTCCGCCGGCCATGCAGGGTACCGCCGTTGCGTAATTGTCTAGTTTCTATTTTTATTTTTTATAAGAACTGAATATTTATAGCGAAGCAATTTAACCATTTTATTCTTGAATGAACAACGTTTTGATCATGGAAGACGAGGAAACTGCACAATATCCGATCATTGAGAAGAATGAAAACGACAACCACTACAGCTTAGAGTCCCAGGTAGGAACTTCCATGCCAGTGGAAGGTGTTAGTTTATATTCTTTCGAAAGAGTGCGTGTTCAGCTCGGCTAGCTTCATACTTATAGAAAATATTTCGAAATATGCATGTTTCGCCAATCAAGCAACGCCAGTATATAGTATGTGTTTGATATGCTTTTGCTGAATAACGAAGAACCATGTGGCCCTCACCAACAACAGTGCTTGAGCAGGGAGAGTACGGCCTATGGATGTATATGTGTTGCCCTCAATAAATACAAAAGTGTTGATTCTTTACTTTAATTATTTTACTTTCACAATGTCGTTCGATTTGTGAAAACGTTTCTGCTTTCTTTGCTGACAGCTTGAGTTTGTTGGTGCATGTATGTGATCTACACGGACTTCATTTTGTTGTGACAGTCTTCCAGTAGGCTTTGCCGTGACCCCATTGGAATGCTCCAAGAACATTTCGACAATGCTCCTGTCCTCAGGCTTTTAGAGTCATTGTATGCTTTGAGGAACTGATAAAATCTTTGTCGATAATTTCAGGACTAGACTGCGAGTAATCTCTTCCTTTTCCTAAGAATCGATAGGGAAACCATATTAAAAGAGACTGCTCGCGGTATATTTCAGGACCAGAACTAGCAGAAGAATAGCCGGCGCGGAAGAAGCGAAATATAACTAAGTGACTATCCTCTTTCAAGGTGCGCTCATGCAAACCCCTTTACATAATAAATTTCGTTTGGCACGCTTGAAAACTTTGTAAATCAAAGCTAGAAGTTTTAGTATTACTTTTGAGCACATAGCCAACTCGCAAATCTAAATATTTCCAACGAAAACTTTGTTCTGAAATCTTATAAATGCTTCACATCTTGTATAAGAAATCTTCGTGAGACATAAATATATCTTACTATATCCACAACGACATAATCCTTCAGCATCAGTGATAAAATACCAGACATTTTTGTTAATCCGGCGGCGAAACTGCATCAGGTCATCGTACTATTTCGCTCGTTTCTCCATTAATATATACGAGAGCGCCCTATGATTTTGAGTGATTGTAGCTCAATATGTTTGTTTTCGATCTATTGTTTTTAGAGGATGCAATTAGAACTAAAACCAGTGTAGGGCGAAAGATTTGCGACTCATACCCGAAAATTGTGTTGCGCAATGTTTTCGAGAGTAAAATAAACAGACTTGACAATGATCAATGCATTTTGTCACTATTGTTACTGGGAACGCACCATTAGAAATGTGTGTGGGTGTGTTTGGGACGAGGGGGAAGGGGGGAGGTTTGTTATCTTTTTTCCCAAGATGCAGTAAGGGGGCAGCCAGGTACTACCAATTGTTACGTTCCATGTATGTTCTTCACAATCCATCAAGAAAGCCAATCTTTTTCATCAGTTCCAAAACTGAGTCCCTTATCAGCCAACTCGTATGGACAAAAATCGATCGAAACGAATTGCAAATTTCAAGTCCCACGTTCCTAAAACACGATTCCAATTTCCAATGATTA
>JAOEHT020208320.1:0-19332 GCA_025448195.2 Parazoanthus atlanticus | reverse complement strand
TGGTTGTGGCAAGTGAATGTTTCATTTCGGCAAGTAAACTCTGAAACCACTTGCCAAAAGGACAAGTGAGTTTTCAATTTTTTTCTAACCCTATCTATACATGCACATGTGTTACAACATTGTTTTTCTTAAGGCCAGTACACAGGTAAATTGTACCGCCTTTCCCTACTAGCTGTATCGCCTTTCCCCAGCTGTAAACCAGTCTGAACTTTAGCTTGGGGTAAGAAAAATGCCACACTGTTGTACTTCTTTTCCCAGTTGATTTACATGTATCTTCCATTCGAAACCTTAAGAAGAAAAACACTGAAGTAGACCATAAGTCTTAGAATTAGTGATATCTCAAGAAAGGAAAGAGCTAAATTCCAGGCTCTGACAATTTTTTAGACCTTTGAGATAAGATGCAATTCCAGTTTAATATTTTTGAATTCAAATTTAAAGTACTGACAAGAAGACTGGCATTATTGTATTAGTTTAAATTATGATAATGCAAACCAGCAGTGGTATAAAAATTAACACTGACATTTCCCATTATTTTCACAAACCATAAGTTTACCTTTTGTGTTTACAATACAAGTGAGCTTTTTCCTTGGGTTTTTTTTTTTAAATTGAGATTCAAGTTTTATTTAAAAAATGACCCAGTCACATATCTGAGACTAAAGCCAGCTACTCTACCTTAACCACATTCAACAGTACCTGAATATCCACTTCGCACTTTGGAAAAACTAAAATATGAGGTGTACCCATCAACAATTGCAGTAGCTTCATCCAACATGTCTCCTACAAGCAAAGTTAAATGCAGACTTGTTCTATTTTGTTCTGATATTACATGTATATCTTAAATATGGTGGCCCACAAGTGTCAGCGCAAAATACATTTCCCAGTACAAAAATATATTTCTGTACTGCAATATATTTTTGTACTGGGAAATACATTTTTGTACTGGGAAATATATTTTTGTACAGGGAAATATAATTTTGTACTGGGAAACATATTTTTGTACTGAGAAATATATATATTTTTACTGGGAAATATGTTTTTGTAATGGAAAATATGTTTTTGTACTGGGAAATATATTTTTGTACTGGGAAATATATTTTGTACTGGGAAATATATTTTTGTTCTAGGAAATATGTCTTTGTACTGGGAAATATATTTTTTATCTGGGAATATATTTTGCATTGACACTTGTGGGCCACCGTCCTTAAACAATAGTCACACAAATTTAGCACTTTGGTTACATGTATCAAATTATGTTGTTGAGGTGTTTAAAATTCAGAGGTTAGTTTATGAAATCCAATGAGGTTGAGGAAAATAGGGATTATGTCTTTACATTGTAATTCACAAGATTGTGTTTTCAAAATTTCAAAAATACATGTACCCATATGGAAATGAAATTTATATGAAATTTACTTTGAAAATACTGTCTAGTGAATAAATCTGCCTTGATTTTACAAAGAATTGTGTTATAATGTTGATCTAGACATAAAATTATTCAGAACAAAACAAATGCATTCATCTATAAATCCTGGGGAGGGACACCCATTCTTGACATAATGCAGATGGTCATCAGACCTTTAATACATGTAGTGGTTAAAATTGCAGGTTGCAGAACTGCTTTTAACCTTGAAAAGGTGTTTGAGATGCAACAAGTGCTTGAATTAAAAAAAGGTGTCTTTAAATACTGTAGGGATGTAATGTATGTCAGAATGCTCTTATCAAAATAATGAAACAGAAGCAATAGTCATTTCTCCATTCTTTTTATAATTTTCTGGCACAGCTTTTTCTAAATGTCAAATACATACATGTACATGAACGTAGAGTGTTAAAATATATCATTTGTCTATATATTTTTTTTGTTGCACAGTATCTGGTACCATTTAGGGAGAATAGTGTGCTTCAGTAACATCCATACTAGTACCTTTAGTTTTTTTTTAACTCTTTCAGCCGTAAACACGACAAATGATGTGCTGCTAAATTCTCCTAAATGGTATCCATACTTTCCTTTTAAACAGTTTGGGAGAATTTTGCTTTTCATATTAATTAGATAACCTACAGTGTGTGATCAATTCTTATATTCTCATAACAAAACAATTTATTTTCTATTGATATTGCAAGAAGAAGACAGATGTTGATAAACTGGCTGGGGCTGAAAGGGTTAAAAAATCAAAGATCATCTCCATGCATCATGTCCAGTATGGGGGCCTCCCCCTCCCCTTCACCCCCCTAGCCTGAGTTTCAGACTCTTTCTTTAGTCACTGCCAGTGGGGCGTCGCTCGAAAGATGAGTCGGAGATCACTAGGCCTTAATGTAGGTTCACGCCCCTCACACCATACCCTCGCTTTGGGAGGCCTAGTGGCATAAACTAAAATAATTTTGCAATTTACAAGAACCAATAACCAGCATCGTTTGAAACAGAGTAGGAAGCAAGCTGTTGTTGATCTGTTAGCACTGAACATCAGGAGAGGATAAATTTATGTTAAGAGAAATAGAGCATTGGACATGTATGTAAATAGCTTTCAAAAATAATAGTGATTTACGGATCTGCTAGTTAACACAAAACTAAACTATCACTATGACTATGAGCAACACGCTATCGTGACTTACGTGTAACTTTTGTTTCCTGAAGACAAATAATATCAGCATCTAGCGAGTCCAGAAGTTGCTTCAGGGAATTTTCTCGCCTTGCAGCTCGAATACCGTTTATATTCCAGGTCATGATCTTCATTCTTGCACCAAAACATCGAGGTAACCTTGAACACTTCGATTCAAAATGGCGCCAACAGGAACTAGACCCAGTGCTCTGCCCAATACTAGACCGAGCGAGAGCATGGGGACGCGAAGTACGAGAGAATATGCTATTGGATAAAAATACAATATAAATAACCCTTACCTTTGGGATAAACCTAACCATCCGTAGACAAACATACAATGACGTATTGTCAGCTATTGTTAATATTGTCAAAGATCCAATAGGGTCTTCCATTCTTAGTGAGTAGAGCCTTACTGAAAAGATATGCCTGTGTAATGCAGGAGTCGTAAAGTCATGTTACCGCATGGCCAATCTGACATTGAAAAACGTGCAAACAGAAAAGATGCCTTCATGCATCTTTATAAAGGCATAAGGGAGTTGGGGGGGGGGTTCATTAGATCCGCTGCCCTACTAATTTCAATACAATTGGGAATTAAAGCATGCCATGAAGTTAGTACACAACCGACTTAAGTTAGTTTTCCATGGCAACAATTGCCAATAATATATTAATATTGCTATGGCAACAGATATTCCAAACTAAAATCAGCCATTTTAGCTGCTTACTGTTTAAATTTTTGTTAGTGTTCTAAATATTCATGATTATTGTAATAAAACAATATTTTAGACCCTAAAACTAGGAAATAACAAAAAGAAAATTAAAAAAAAAAGATTTTAGGACAAATTTCTAAAGATTTCTAAAGTTTTGAAAGCAAAAGCTCATGAATTTGCATAACTTTTTCTGATGACATCATCAGTGCTGATGTCATCTAATTAGTGTCATTATCTGGCTACAGTTTCTTGAAGTATATTGCTGGTTGGTCCATAGGCAAAATCTGAGGTCCGAATATCCTTGGGGAGTTCAATCAACCCCTCCTTATCTGCATTTAAGGGTTAACATTGCATGATTTTCATATGGTCATAGCCAGTACTATTCTGCTGTGGTATGGGATTCATCACGGTACTGATGTGGTGTTTTACAGTGGTTTGGTTGCAAATTGAGGTTCTATGACAAAAATGAAAATGTCTAAAAGGTACTAATATGGGTATGGCTTGAGCTCATTAATCCACTAAATGTACATCATTGAAATCAATACACAATCACAGAAACTATGTATTTCACATTTATAAAAAGCTGTACCAGAAGAATAAAAACATGGAGTTCTAAGGGACACTTATTTCCATTTTTTTTAATTTTTATGAGGGCATTCTGACATATTACATCCTTAACCTACAATTTTAACTCCTAAAAGATATTACGATCATTCCTGCCTTGTCCAGTATCAGACTTTTAGAAATGCCCAGGGCTCCAGAAAAATTGTCGGTGCTCGAACACCCCTTCAAAGTATGGAATTTAGCAAAATCCCAGATATTTTTTCAGAGAGATCTGGTAATTGAAAAGATTATGAACTGAGAAGTTCACAACACATATATTCACAAAAAAATATCATCTGCTAAATTTAGCTCTATTGTAGCTAACTACAGGCTACAGGATTACAAATTTTACGAGAAACAAATTTCAGTGCCCAAGGCTCATGCAAAGCCATTGATAATTTTTTTTTTGCACGTAATGAATTCTGCTCAAAATGCTTTGCACACTTGAAAATTCAAGCATGGGATGGAATGATTAACAAGATAGTGAGTAAATGACAAAAAATGCATCAAAACAAAACTTTTCAAAACTAATGCCACTTGCTGCAGATTAGAGCTGACAAAATTTGCATTTTCGAGAAATCAAATGTTGACTCAAAATGTTTCGACATAAAATATTTGTACTTTGCTAATAATACTTAGAGGGGGGCATTGGGCAGGTCTGAATACCGCAACACTGCAAAAAATTAAAAAAAACACTGCATCACAAGAAACAGCAACACTGTAAATAATTCACAATTAATTTGTTTCACTGAACACTGTAGGTTTGAAAACACAAACATTGCACACCGTAGGGTTTGATATCACCACAATACCACGATGTGGGATTTTATTCACCGAAATACTGCACACAAAACTGAGCAACACTGCAACACTACAAACCCCAATGTCCCCCTCTATTTACATGTACTATAAACTAAGGAAAACAAAATTTCATTTCCAGTTTTTTTCAGCATGGAAACAACACATTACCACAAACAATTGTTACTGTGAAATCCTATGGCCTGTAACTAGTTTTCAAGCACTCTGCAAAAACACCTTAAATGTCTGTTTCCAACAATAAAGAAAAACTAAATTGAACAGTTTTGTAAACAGAAGGTTCTTGCACCAAGTTGTATTGCCTTCCAAATATAAAATAAAAATGTTACTTGTTAACAAAAGCTTTATCAAAGTTTTCCTCACAATTTTGTACTTGTTCTATGAAGTAATTCTCATTTACAATACTCTGGTATAAGTCACTCTTGACAATGAAGATGTCTTCATAGTTTTGTGGGTCGTCACTGTGAAAACAGCCTTTCTTCATTACTTGGATATCAACTATGCTGTTGTCTGGACACCAGGCACGGAAGTTATCTTCAAATATAATGTGTTGTACTGACTGATCTTTCGGATCAACTAGTATTGGTTTTCCTGAAAGGTGAGTGTACCCCCCTAATCTCCACCAATTGTAATCATCAGTAAACAACTGCATTTCTGTGCATTTGCTGAAGTAAGTGTAAATTTCCGTTGGATCACTGGACACTGTATTGTTGGGAAATCTCACTGAAATCCCTTCGCGAGACCTTTTAATGTTTCCAGAGGTCATATTTAGTGGGCACTTGTGAGTACTTGGGGGCACTTTGGGGAAATCTGGATGCAAGCCGTTGACAAAAAGCTCCATAATATTCAGCACAACATGCCCATCCCCCCCAAAAGTGCGAAAAATTATGGCAAAATCTCTCTCCTCTTGCAGTAAATAGCACACAAGGTGTAGAAACGAAGGCAATACGCGGTGATATTTTCTTCCATCTTGACCAGTTGACAAAACTTGATCAACAATTCCATCTGGTGGCGGATTGTGACAAGCCAGTTTCTCTTTCATTTCCTCAAAGAACGGTCTAAATTTCTCTCCCATCTCCTCCCCAGTGAAGTTTCTGACATGGCTCTTGAATATCGATCGTTTTTGGTTGGCAAACTTCCCCTCGGCGTATTCATAATACTGCAAGGCCTCGAAACTGGGAGGTTTAGACGACGGAGAGTCATTCAGCCAAGTCCATTTTCCCTGGCTGTCTTCAGTTCCCCAGGTAGCCTCGCTCAGATATTCGTTGAACACCTGTTCAACAGAAAATTGCTTGGTCAGAGAATCGCCAACCAACACCGTGTTGTTCACGTCCATATGCAGCACCAACCTTCGTTTCGTTCCCAATTCATTCCTAGTTTGACTAGTGCCAGACATTTTACTACTGCATGAACTTTAAAAAAGGAAAGTTTCATCGGTCAGCGGTATTAGCAGAAGCCAAGCATGCGCAGAAGAGAAGAGACCATTTATTTACTCGAATATGCGCTGCCCCGGAATGAGCACCGCACAATATAATAAGCGCCACACCACCTATGCAGTGCTTATTCGTTTGTAAAATAAACTATAAAAAGGAACGAAGTTGTGTTAATTTCAAAGTGTTGCTTTTCTAAACTAATAGGTGTATAAGCGCCACACCAAAAAGTCCGAAAATTTAATAAGCCGCCGCGGCGCTTATTCGAGTAAATACGGTAACGGAAGTCAGAGATTCTCAAACTTTTGGTCGAAACTAAAACTACTCATTTCGCGGGAGGGAGAATGAATGTTGCCAATCTGTGGTTAATTTGAAAAGAGTTAAACAAGTGCAAATGTACTAACAGTAACTTGATAAGATACTAGTAGTTATAAATTTACAAATTAAACATTTCGTTTCGTTTTCTATTACATTTAAAGATCAGGGGCGGATCCAGAAATTTTAGAAAGGGAGGGCTGGGAGCCTAATTCTGGAAAGAGGGGGCCGGAAAACAGCATTTGGAAGATAATTTCAGTGATTTTCTTTTAAATCTTTTGTAAAATTCTTGACAAAAAGGGGGGCCGCGGCCCCTCCGGCCCCTCCCCTAAATCCGCGCCTGAAGATGTATTCGGCTAGTAATGTTTGATTTTCAAACAGTACATATTCTAATAATTTTCTCTGTACTTGTTGAAGATAATAATGCTGTTTCTGTGAGGTCTAATTTGGAAAAATAGTTTCTCCTCAGCTCATTATATAGAGGGCAGATATAAAATAAATGCAATTCATCTTCAACCCGAAGTTTGTCTTACATGACGGACAGAAACGTTCTTCCCTTGGTACTTTTGGGCATATGTATCTTCTCTTTTCTATCATAAGGTTGTGGTTACTTATGCTAAATTTGCACAGTTCTTTTTTAAGTGTAGGATCCATTATATCTGTTAAATATTCTGCTCTCCAAACTCTGTTTTACATCCAAGTTTTTTTTCGAACAATTTAATTTTCCTCTCCATACTTTCAAATAATGTTCTTTAATTTTTTAATCTGGTTTTCTGATAATTTTGTTTGCTTTAAAATTGTGTCTGAGGTGTATGATGAAGAAAAGTCAGAGAGTCTCTGACATCCGTTACCGCTCTTCGTTTGGTCGTAGGCCGCGTGGACTCTGGGTACGAGAATGGTCACGGAATGATGGAAAAATGTGAATCGTGGCACGACCCAAGGGAGTGTCAACGGACCATACCTATTTGGCCTATTTTAAAGAGATTTACAGCTAGATGAATATGGTAATTTTAGCTCAAAATACTAGTAAAGTATGTGGACGATGGCTCTATTGTAATACCCGTGGTCAAAGACATGGTTGATGAATCACCAAGAGCAATTGGTGTTTTCTTGGATTGGACCCAAAGGAATGACATGAAGTGTAATACAGGCAAATGTAAAGAGGTATGCTCTGTTAAAAAGGGTGCAAAGAGACCTTTCCGCCGATTCAAGAAATAGAACAGTTAAAGGAACGCACTGTATTAGGTTTGACGTTACAAGACAATTGCAAATTTTCAGCACATGTCGAGACAAAATTATGAGAGGCAAATAGGTGTTTATATATTATCAGATCGATGCGAAAAGAAGGCTATACGCATTCAGAAGTAGATCACTTATTTAGGCAACTTGTGCTCCCGAAATTCACGTACGCGTTGCCGGTGTATGGAGCCAGTCAATCTGAAATATCATACAATGTTTTTTAACTATATGCTATAAGAGGCGATATACTATGGAGCATTTAGATATTTTTAGTACTTTTGGAACAATGTGACCGAAGACTATTTTCCAAAAAAGAGTATAATCTATGTCATTCCCTTTATCCGCTTCTCCCGCAAGTCAAAGAATCATCAAAAAAGCTGCGAGCGCAAACCTCCGCGAGGCCTAGAGTTAATACAGAACGTTTTAAGAATTGTTTTTTTAACAGACTATAGTTTTTAAATATAATATAGCAAGAAAGTAAATAGCCTTTTTAATTTTTTTTTGTAAATATAAATTGTATATAGTAACTTTATCTCTTTATTATTGTAACATTTGTTATGTATTTTTGACGAATGACATTAAAGACATATTATTATTATTATTATTATTATTATTATTATTATTAAAATAAATCTGTCGTGCACTGCAAGAAGAATATAGTCAAAACAAAATCAAGTTTATTTATATTTTAATTCAGTATCAGTTCTGCTTCGCACGATTTGCGCTTCTTTCACTTCTCGAACCACACCTTCCATCAACCTCTAAAAGATGGGGATAATTAGTTAAAGTCAGTGGACAGAACTGAAATACACGACACGTATCAGTTTAAAAGGAGTAAAAGTTATTTTGGTCACGAATTGTGGCGTCATTCGAAAACTTGTCAACATTCAAACCGACAAATTTTGACTATAATCGAGCACGAGTTCAAAATTACAGTCTCCACTCACCAAATAGCGTCTTCCTCGCACATGTATCAAAAACAATTTCTGGATTTCGATTGAAAACGCTTATAACGAGTGATTTTTGTTGGTGACCACGATTTCTCTCGCAGTTTCCGAATCTCTTCGCGGAAACAATAGATTGATGACGTAGAATATACATCCAATTCTGGCTTTATCCCGTCCTGTAAATGATTTTAAAATTAGAAATATCAGGTATGAACTACCGTAAGGATTCGATTTAGCGCCTGGGGCGCTTATTTACCTTTGGTAACGCGAGGGAGGGCGCTTATTCGAGACAGGGCGCTTATTCGGGACGGAGCGCTTATTTCTTTTTAGAGAAACAACCGAATGTTCAAAACAAAACTTTAATATTTATTAAAAAAAGAACAATAACAGAAACTGTAACAGTAACAAATATACGGTCAATGTTCATGAACGACCAGCCGAGCAATCGCCACAAAATTTGAAGAAGAGATCATTCGTTTGAAGGAATTATGCACTCACATGGACATAATAGTTGAGAAACTCAGACGAAGACCACTGTTTTTGTAATGCGGCATTACCGTACGTTTGTGAGCAATTAAAGGAAGATGAACCTCGGTTGCTACGTACCCGTACCCTGACGGCGCTGTAATGTTATAATATAAGAATAGGGGCGCTTATTGGAATAGGGGCGCTAATTGGGATAGGGGCGCTTATCAACAAAAACACATTCGAAGGGGGGCGCTCATTCGAAAGGGGGCGCTTATTGGAAGGAGGGCGCTAAATCGAATCATTACGGTATGTGAGGCAAGCTTGATAATACCCCCTAATAAAAAAAAGAAAGTAAACGGAGAGTCCGTATTAGGGAGGTGTCCATATCAAAAAATAGTTTATCATCTACACTCTACTCTATGATATGCTAGAAAGTAACAAACTCTTGTTGATGATAATTCGAAGAAATATTTTAAATTATTTTGAAAGAGAAATGATAAAGAAAGTGAAAGTCTTAGGTTGTCTGTGTGATTAGGTCACTCTCATTTTTACTAATTATTCATATTAATATTTGTATCAGTTTATCCATTGGGTTTTTTTCGTACAATTTTTGTAAAGCGCTATGATCTCACAGTATATAATGTTATATACGTTTTATGTATTAATATTATTAATATTTTATTGTTATTATTAGTATTTTTATTATTATTATTATATTATTATTATTATTATCAGACTGGAACCCGGTTACTGGCCTTCTGGCATTTAGTTTGAGTGAATGAGTAAGTGAGTGAGTGAGTGAGTGAGTGAGTGAGTGAGTGAGTGAGTGAGTGAGTGAGTGAGTGAGTGAGTGAGTGAATAAGTGAGTGAGTGAGCCGGTAAGTAAATAATTTTTAAGTAGGCGCATAATTTTGCTAAGGAATATTTGTCTAGGAAAAGCGGAGGGTCAAAAGATATACATAAAAAGAAAAACGTCAATTATATCTATTTCAAAATGAAACAAAGTTAAAATGAATGTAAAAGATTACCTGCTGCATGTGACTGTACAAGATTCGCCTGTAGTGTTCTGATGAGAAGAAAGAGCCAAGTTAGAAATGTCATATTTGTGCTGTCTTTATCCGCGATCGTATAACAAACAAACAACAGTTTACGAGAGACTTATGTAAGAGCGAACCTATAAGGCGCCTTTTGTTGACTTCATTCTTGTCTACTGCAGACATTCGGTAAACTGACATGACAACTACGATGTTCTAACCTATGCCAAACTATTTAGGAAGCCATACGGTGGATAGATTGGAGTTTGGACGAATAATCAACTAGTCAACCCCGTCAGTCCAATCTGACCTCGTCGATCCCTCTTCACGCACAAGCGTACACAGGTCGGTGAGAACTACAAGTCCTTGAAACTTGAAGGTCTATGTCCAAATGGACACAGAAGCTGACTGTTTTAAAATCTATTATAGCTATCACCCGGCCTTTTCGAGAGAAAGTACAGTGCTCGATTATATTTATATAATCACCAACTGAATTTAGGAACCAGCAGTAGTTATCGAATCAAAAGATACCACTTACTTTAGCTTGTCAGAATCAACTGCAATACGGGCAAAGTTTCCAAATCCCGTGTTAATACCGTATACAGCTGCAATAATAAAGTATAATCAGTCAGAGGTGCGCTAAATTCTAGCAAGACCATAGTACAGAGAAGAGTCGCTCGCTTTGTGTCCAATAACTATCGCTCTGAAGCAAGTGTGACAGAAATGATAAATGAGCTGGCTTGGCGAGGTCCCCAACATGACCTACGACGACGAGCTGATAGTAGACTTACGATGCTATACAAAATCATCAATGTTTATGTTGCAGTTTCCTTATCGATAAGCTCATACCCATCTCACGACATACAAGATATCTCCACCCTAATTGTCTCCTTCTTCCTTCCGAGGAAAAGTCATACCTACAGAACAGCTTTTTGCCGAGAACAATCCGTCAATGGAACCGCCTGCCAGTTGAGGTAACCACAGCCGCTACTCCTGCTTCCTTCAGGAGCGGTGTTTGTGAGCTCATGCATTAACTAAAACCTGTACTTGCTGACACCGAGCACTTAAGCCTCGTAGAGAGGGCGTGCCCGAAAACTGGGAGACCTCCTTTACACTATACCGGATAGCTTTTGTGCCGTCGTAAAAACCTTAACGGATAGACCGTCTGTTTACACTTGGAACGATTTTTCCGGCAGACTTTTTGTGCCGTTTCGAACGTGATACGTGAACGTTTTCGAAAGTGATACGATATGTCACATTTAAGAGTGGTTTCTGTGCGGCGAAAAGCTGTTCCTGTTTACACTGCAACGCAACGACTTTATGTCAGCACGAGTAACTATCCGGTACAGTGTAAACGAGGCCAAAATGTTAAAGAAATAATTTGTGCTGTTTACACTGAAAGGAGTCAGTTTATACTCACGTCGATTCTCCTCAACAATACTGTCTACGAGTTCGCGCCCTTCGTTTACTTTCTCGATTGCTCCTTGAGTCAGCTAAAAGAATGACCAAAAACTAAGTTAAAACACATTTCGAACTGATCTTGTGTATAAGCTACACAGTATTAATTATTTTAAGCACCAGGCAACTTTTCTTTATAAAACAATGCTGTCATTCCTATTCCAATACTCTCAGTATAACCATAAGAAGTTATAATTTCCTCCAATATGATTGGTCAGTTAACCTCTGGATTACTTTATTTTTTTTTTTTTTTTTTGCAAACTGTCCGGATACAAGATCATAACTATCCAGATACTATCCAGTTAAAAGGCCGGAAGAACCAAACGCAGTCTGACAATTTGGTTCATAAGGCTCAGGACAAACGTCGAAATTTTCATGAGTCGAACTAAATTCATGATAAGTTCGACGTTTGCCCCAATTGAGTTCGGCAGATTCTATTTGGATCGTCTGACACGTTCTATCCGTCTGGAGCAGACGGATAGAACGTCTAGATTTGGTCTGCATTAAGTTCCACGTTTACCGTAAACAGTCGAAAAGTACAATTTAGTTCGACGTTTGTCCCGGGCCTAAGCCAATCACAAGTAAGGAAATGACACCATGATAACAACCGCTCCCCTCTCAGTGAAGTTTGTGTAGGTAAACATATCTTTGAATGCAATTTGGGATAAATCGCAAAAGTAAATTTTTTGATGACTAATATAACTGAACGAACTAAGCGAGTTCAATATAATTTTTGGACTTTGAAAAATTAACGAATAAAATCAGTTTAATCTAAAATTCAAAGGTTTCTGATTACTTGTTAATCATACAGTGACAAAAATTAAAGAAGTTACTTTAAGCGGGATTTACATGCAACGATTTGAGCTGCTTAATGATCAGGTTTCGGGAAAAAGTAACACCTGATTTATTTAGAGCCAATCAGAGTTTCTTTTTACTTTTCTGTATTGTGGTTTTAGATTTCTGCACTAATTTCAAATTTAGCACTGCGCTTCGTATTTAACTGTACTGTTTTCGGTCAATCAGAATATAGAAGTCATATCTAATATCAATACTAACAAAAGTCTTGTTTAACTTCTATACCTTTACTTTGAGTTCCGCGTTTCCAAGCCTGACAAGGTCTTTAGCAGACAGACTGTCTCCATCGAGGGCTATATACTGTTGGGCAATATTAGAAATATTAATTAACTAATTAATCAAGTCAAGCAATTACACACGATGTTAAGAAGATAGATGTCAATTTTTAATGACTACAGCCATTTCAAAAATGGTTGGCATTACTCAGATCGCAAAGCATGATGGGAGCTCGAATTTCGCAAGTTGCTAAACTGGTCTTAACCTGATTTATCAAAATTGCATAGTTTCATGCTTTTCTGCGGTCTTGTTTACTCCGCGTACGTGTATAGGTAAGTAGGTGGTCGCAACTTAATAGTCATTTTATACATGTTGATAACAAACCGATTAAGTAGAACTTGGAGTAAGTAAGGCATTTTTCAAAAGTATAAAAGCAAATTTTGAATGTAAAAAGAAATGTTTAAAGTACTACAAAGATTGTAATTGGAAGCAAACAAGTTGAACTACACTATACAAGATCAATATACTTTATCAGTTGCTCCCGAGCGGGTTTTTCAAAAATGATTTACAAAAAGTTGATAATCTAAACTGACCTTGTTGAAAGGGAAACTGTTCCTACAGTGACTTTCAGAAACTTTGCATGGAATGAGCTCGAGTATTGCCTGCATGTAGCTAATGTAAACGTTCACTACATACCCAGCAATAAAACAATTTTAGGATACTAGTTATCGGCAGGGAGAAAACACTAATATACTGCAGTTTTAAGTGAATTTTTCAATCAGTTTCTTACCTCAGTTGGGGGCTTGTACACTGGTCCCTCCATACTATAGGGACAAACATAACCAATATACTTTAATCGTAATTGTTCATGGTGTTTCGATGTTATATTTTCCTTACTTGTTAAGAAATAAGTATCTTCAATATGAGAAAGTACCACTACTGGCTAGCTAACTAACTAGCATGCCGAAACAGGCAAAATTGGCGATAAACTGAATTAGCATCATATACCAAACCAGCGAATAGTGCTTTTTGCGCGCTCTGATTGGCTGCTCGAGCTCTGAATATTCCGAGCTCGCTTGAATTGAATGAGCACAGACGCGAGCGCGCGCGGCTTAGTAATGAAAGGAGTTTTGTCTGTTTCTATTCATTTAAAATTTAAAGTTTATTCATTGTTTACTTCTATTCACTGTTCTGGTATCTGCTAATACGATAATTCTCCTCAGTGTCGGTGATGAGCAACAAGTATATTCCTCTCGCCGCATTCGCGCCTCGGTGAATATCCTGCGTTACTCACCTCCACTTCGAAGAATATTTGCTCACTAGTTAACAAGAAAATAGACTTTTGAATATTGACGTTCGCCGTCAATTGTCCCCTTCTCTCTTTGTTTTCTCCGACCCCCTGCGTTTCCCAGGATGTATCTAGCTCGCTAGCAAAAACTACTGAGCAAAAATGCAGCGAAGAAGAATAATGGTCTACGTGGAGATTAATCTCGTCCCTAATCACTTTTTGTTAACAATCAGATTTTGGGTTGTTGATATCTTTGACTCTCACTGAGTCAGAAACAGACGAGGAATCTAACTGGCAAGCTTCGCATATTTTAAAAGCAAGAAGACTAGTTTTTAGAGAAACTTGTTTTTTTTTCGAAGGCGAGCAAGTTAAATGTGTCATTTGATCAACACAAGTTTATATCGTATGTTTTCATCGGCAGGTTAGTTAGAAGGTTAGCCCCGGTTGTTCAAAGAGTGGGTAACTTCATTCAGCGGATAAATCCCAATCCAGCGGTTAAAAATAAAAATTTGCTCTTTGTCCAATCAAAAATTAAGAACGCGTCAATTTTATCCGCTGGATAAAGTTATCCAATCTTTGAACACCGGGCCCTGATTTATATTGTTCGCTAACTTTTCATCAGAGCTCTGCGAAGGACTAACCTTCCAAATATCAGCCTTCTAACAAACCTACATAAACTCTTGTTGATGAAACCCTACTATTTTAAAAGCATGTCTGTGCAATTCTTCGGTATCGTATGGTATATGGAGTTTTTCATATAGAGGTGCATTACTTCGGTACTCACTTCCGACCGAATAAAAAAAAATTCGCAAACTCGAAGGCAATTTTACAACAACTAACTTTCAGTCTTCTTCTCCCCATAACTATATAATTTTGAATATTTTACGAATGTAGCTATACCGTCTTCACGATCAGTTTTTTGCAAGGCTCTCTGTAAGAGAATCCTGTATGAATTACATTCCGTGGTCAAGTAAAGACTATGTATTGACGTATGTATGCTACTGTGGGAAAATGCAGACAGTTAATCTCTTTCACTCACCTGAAACTGCTAGATAATCTCGCGAAGAATCCTCGAAGTGCCGATGGTTCTCTCAAGTAAGAATCAGAACTCGTGGCGGAGAATTTATATGTGCAGTGGATTGCAGTGACATGTGGATTTGTGCCATAGCAACGTTTAAAGAAGGTATTGGCATTATTCTTGAACCGCTTAGCAACACAGGATAAAACTGAAGGAATTTTGTTCATATCAAACTTCAAAACAGTGTTGTAAAAGTTACAGTCGACCGCAATCAAAGTCACACACAACACACACACACACACACACACAAAAGTTTCAACACTCAAGGCACGCGGCTTTGGAAAGAAATTCTTTCAAGTGATACAATGCGGCTAATCACTACGACAAAAAATGCACGAGATCTCTCTACACTGCGACGACAAACACCAAATCCAATACTTCAGGCTTAATTCGCTGCCGAACCCACAACTAGTTCTTGTATTAAAGGGAAAAAATCAAGACTTCCAAAGTTCTCTCTAGGGATTTTTGACAAAGGAAAAATACAGCTTTCTGAACTGAGAAAAACTGTCTGGGAATTGATTTCAATTCTAACACATTCATTTTATATCAAAATAGAACTTTATTCACGTTTGCTGCCACAGCAACGCTCTCTCTGAATGTGACACGCAATTTTGTAACCAAATTCAGGAAACTAGTGGTTACATTTATAAACGATTTCATCAGAATCGCGACGATAAATGATGCCGATAGCACAAATTCAACGCACTTTCACTTCAGAATGGAAAAACGACATAATGCCAGTGCGGACATTTTACAAATGAAATGATATGCAAACGCAAATGTTGGTCAAAACACATTCTCAGCCGACTGACGCCGCCCAAGAAAGCCAACCGACCACTAAAGGCGAAGAATTATTCTCTCCAAAAAGAACAAAAGGAAGAAAATGACCTTTTCTATTGGGGGATAGCTTTTTGTATGTAAAATTAGAAAACCAAATTAACTTAAAGGTTTCTGCCTGAGGTGCGTTGGTTTTAACTAAAGGTTTTCAGACTTTTCATAACTACGATTCTATCAATGAAAAACTATTTTGGAGGGCACGTGTCTAACGCGGGGCGCTCGTTTTCCTCCAAAATTAAACTATTAAAGGTTTCTCGGCATCTATTCATTCAAGTGACCACTTCAACGAAACTTATATTTCTTTGGCTTACAGGTGATGGTGGTGGGCTGAATTTCCCGACAATTAATTGAGCACTTCAATTTCACGTAGAGTTATCATGAGGTGTGCTAGACTAGAACAGTTCTTCTGTAGACCCGTGTTTGACCAACGAAACGCTCCAGTAGCTTAAATTATTCTTCCGGACCGCAGAGATTTGTCAAAAAGCTATTGCTATTGGAATAGCAAAGATCAGGACTTCACTCCAATATCACTGAAAAGTTTGGCAATGTTACTTTGGCAACAAGATTGGACCAAAAAATTCTATAAAATAATTGCGATTCTGTGCCCAAACTGTTCCAGGCTTTTACCCCTCCGTATTCTGCAAATGTTCTTTGTCCAGATGAGAATGATAGTAAATAGCGCATTGATACGGAGTATCAAACCGCCCTGATTTTGGTGGAAGTTTCCCGATTTTGCTTGAAATTAGGGAGCTTACGCAACTAGGACGGGAACGTCAGCGAAGACGGCTGCTATAGATTTTTAACTTCCCGTCTTCCCTTTTCTTGTTTGTATAATTCATTGGTTACTTTTTAGTTTTGCGCGAAGGTGTGGGAACATGAAAAATTATAAACTTCAATTTTGAAGCCGCACGAAGATTAGAATAATTCATACTTTGTTGTTCACGTTCAGAAGACGGTGGACAGGTGGCCAGCTGGTTGCATTCCCACGTAAAGTCATTGTATTCAGTAATCAAGTCTATTGTTTTGTAACGTTCTCGTTGACGTTCCCGTTCGAGTTGCGTAAGGTCCCTAATCACGAAACTCGACTCAGTCTTACGCCGTCGGGGTTGGAAAATTCCCGATTTGTGGAAGATCTGCTCCCACGAAAACAAACCCGGGAAGATAATCATTTCGTCAATCTCTCAAAGCAAGATTTCCACGGGCTTGGCAGTTTTAGTTTTGTAATTCGAGTTTTACGGAAAACAAGCATAAACTGACGATCGATTCAAATGACCAATCATGTTGATTCCAAGCAGAAACGGCACTATTTGAGTTCTACTAAGTATACAGAATCGAACCCCTTGTATGATAACCATTCAAACAAAAAACCTTATGATGACCCAATGATCAAAACGCTTGTTTTATAAACTTAAAGTTTTATAACAATTTATTGCCACTTTATTGCGTTCGACGTTAGGAGAATGTAATCCTAATCCGTGGGAGCCTTGTCTGTAGTAGCCCCCGCCGGTTGTATAGCGGGAATGAAGTCGATCTCAAGATAATGTGGCGGGCAATGTACCAAGTCTCGCGCGCAATCGTGCTGACCAAAGAATACGCAGGCTCTTCGTCGTTGCACGCAACATATTTGTAATCATTGTGCAGATCAAAGAACACGTTTTTTCGAAGTTAATACAATGTTTTCAAACTAAAAAAATAGTTCATAGGTGTGATACATCGAAGCCCGATCAGGCAATTGTTTTCTACTCCTGGAGAACACAAAAAGCCTGAACTTCAAGCTAAAACAAACCACAGCCGGTGGCGAAGTGTTCGCTGGAAAACAAACCAATTGATCGGCCAGTGTGCCTAATGGCCAATGACCGGCGGTCAAAACAAAACAAATGAACCGAGTCATTGTGCTCGGTGGCCATTGATCCAAATGACCGGTTGTGGTCATCACAAACCAAATGAACGGCCAGTGCGGTCACAAACAAAGCAAACTGAGTCATGGTACTTGGTGGCCACTGACACAAATGAATGTCAAATGTCCGTTGCGACAAACAGCACAAAGATGAAGACTTGGCTATTCATTGCTCTGTGTAGTACTAGTAGTACACAAGATCCTGACCAGGCTTTGAAAAATAATTATTTGAACTGTAAGAGTATACATGCTAATGAGAAATAAAGTGCAACCAATGCCATAGCTGTTAAGAGATATGTCATTCGTCGTCTATATGCATGAAATTTGATTTTTTTAATCATTTGTCATCTGATTTCTTTAAACTATCTAATATTTTGAAATATAATAACTTCAAAATGACATTTATATAATGAATTAGCTTGTGTCTCACTTGCTTAGTTGCTACTAATTTGCTATACCCACTAAACTACATAACAAATTCAAGCGAACTAATCAGTGTACTCAGTAGCTAGTGAGTCAAGTGAAAGTCAAACTTGAGTTCAAGAAACAACACAATTTTGTAGTTATCACACTCGATCTGTATGGTAAACAAGATCGTGCTCAGAGTATGTAAGAGTGAATACATGTACAGCTGAGAATAATATCTAGGTGCCTTTCGAACTCACTGTCATAATCCAGGACTACTACTACATACTACAGAGTGACAGGTACAATGGATAAAGTCCCGAGATAAAACAACGAATGCCGACGTTTTGCTGTACAGCAAGTACACGACCATCTGGCGAGTTATTTCCTTGTTATGTTCAATTTAATCCAAGCATCTTTAGATACCTAAAATAATCATACAATTAAGAATTAGAGATAGTATTAGTTATTATAACGTATAACAGCTTAAGAAATCGCACCTAGCAGTTTACCACAAAATCTCCGACTGTCTGTTGGTCTGTTGTCTGTCCGTCTGATGGTCTGTTGTCTGTCCGTCTAATAGCCTGATAGTCTGTCCGCCTTCCTTTTTGTTTGTTGGCGTGTCTTCTGTCTGTCTGGCTGTTTGTCTGTCTGTCAGTGTGTCTGCCTGCCTGTTTGTCTGTCGGTCTGTCCGTCAGTCTATCTCTATGTTTGTGTTTGTTGTCAGTCTGTTCGGAATATTTGTTTTTGTGTCGGTCTATCTGTCTATTTGTCCTTGGGTCTTTGTCCGCCTGACTGTCTCATCCACCTATTTTCATAAGGTTGACCTTGATTTTACCATTTAGTTTTCCTGCCCATGGATAATCCCAGCTATTGTCCGCTTACTGGTTTCTGCCCACGTGTACGATCTGTGTGTCTGCCTGTCTGCCAGCTTAATTATTAAGTTGATATTACAAGAAGAATCAGTCGCCGAGTGATTTACACACATATACATACATACATACATATATATACATACATACATACATATATATATATACGGTACATACATACATACATATATATATATACATATCCATCCATCCATCCATCCATCCATCCATCCATCCATCCATCCATCCATCCATCCATCCATCCATCCATCCATC
>JAOEHT020208234.1:0-11130 GCA_025448195.2 Parazoanthus atlanticus | reverse complement strand
CGATTTTGAGCAGAAAATAAATATTTTCTGTAAAAAGGCCTTAGCAACCGTTGTAAACAATGACAAAAGCCATTGCTAAGGACCACTTTCTGTGAAAATTTACTAAATTTTGCCTTCGGAAAACTTAATTTGCAAAAATTCAAGCGGAATTGTATTTTCTAATAAATTTTCTATGAATATTATGAAATCAAGGGCAGGACCCTGTGTCATACCCTGATCAAATTAAATCAGTGCAAGTGACATTTTGTTGCACAAACATTTTTCAAAGTCGACTCTCTACAGAATGTGCAGCCGGTTGGGCTGCTGTACTGATTCTACTTTACGAGTTTGAAACTTTCTCTTCACATAAACAACCTTATTAAAATGAGATTTGCTTGTACAATTCAGAAAAAATCATTAAACGCATGTCTAACACTGTAAGATTGATTAAACGTTCATTTTAAATACTGCACGTACTGAACTGACGTTTCGGTATGATAACTTTACATTTTACAATATAATTAGGTGTAAAATTCGACTGTTTTCCTCAAAACTTCTGATGTTTTTTAGCTCTTAAATTCGAATCTAGATATATAGTTGTCATAATATTTGCTTTTGATAAAAGTGGATAAAAAGGTGGCCATATATAGTTGTAATACACATTTAAACATTTTTATCGAGTTTGCGCAATAAAAGCTTAATAAAATTAAGTTAAATTTACCTACGAGCAAATACATATACTTTTCTGTGGTGTTATTTTGGTTCTTTTTTTCAGTTTTGATTTAAAGCTTGTATTTTTTATCAATACATGCACTGGGCTTCGTATGGCTAACTACAGAAATACCAAGTTTACCAATATTTAAAAATGTAAAACTACGAGTAGTGGAGTATGTTACTGTTACTGATTTAAACAGAAAATCAATGTTGCGGGATGTCTATATCATTATCGGATGGGTGGGTGGGGAGGAGTGGAAGAATGATTTGCGTGAAAATATGTCGTCGATCAACCTTCGGCTGCAAATTTTGTTTTCCTTTTGTTTTGCGTTTTATAAATTTCTTCAAACGTTTTTAGTCGTGCAAACATTTTTTGTCAGGATCGATCGTTTAGTTACTTTTTACAGATTCATCCATTCCACCGCCACCCACGATATTCCAGCTAAGCTTTGAAAGTTTCATTGTTATCAAAGCTAATGGTAACTTTTACCACAATTTCGATTAAAAGCTTTTGTAAGTAATTAAACAGAGCTTCTTCTTACTGAATTAATAATATATCGATTAGCCATCTGAACTATTAGTATTGCGGTGTTCAAGGTTTTTGGAAAACAAAAGTTTTTCCGTCTTTGGCTTTTTTTAAGTCAGTATTTTTTTTAAGAACTGAGAACAGTGCTCATCAGAAATCGACTTGATGAGAATAAACACTTGACTTTTGTTTTCACTTGTCTTTGGAAACTACTTTCCGTTTCCAGTCATTTCTTTGTATCTTTAATGGTGAGAAAGACACTTTCTTGACTTGTTCGTTTTCCTTGGGACTATTTTCTTCCGAGGACTTCTCCATCTCTGTGGATCCTGTCAGTGGGAACCGAAAACAATCATTAGCTATAGCTACAACACAAACTACGATTGATTATCCACCTGCTGGACGGGGACCTGTAAAAGGTCGCAATTCTCTGTGGGATGGGCCGTGTACTTCGTGTATCGATAGGTTAAGAAGGAAAGAATAGAATAGCACAACAAATAGGGCAGTGCACAGGAGAGCGGATCACAGTTTTTGACAACATGGTATATAGTATTAAATAACATCTGAGCATATAACTAACACCTTTAGAAGCTAGCATAACAAAACTTCTATGCATTGCATAGCGTAACCATGGCAGTGCAGAACTTAGCAAAGCACACCAGAGAACAGAACGGCGTAGAATCGACTAAACTAAATTGGAATCTAACACAATGGAATGGAATTAATGTGAATTGAACGAAAAGGATTAGGATGGAATGGGATGGCACATCATGTCATTGCATGGAATAAAACGTATGGAGCAGAATAGAGCAGAGTAGGGAAGAATATAATGGAATGGAATGGAAGAGATTAAAATGGAATAAAACAAAACAGATTGGACGTATTCTTAATAATAGGATTCGTACACCCAGTTTGCAACTTCGAAAATTCAGGAAATTCCAAAAGTATTTTTGAGATTTTTCCAGGAGTATTTTAAGATTAAACCAAAAGGATTATTATGGTTTTGTTTGGCCACAGTAATCAGAAAGTTAATGATTCGAAACATAAAATGGGAGAAACAATGATTTTGAAAGTTCCGGAGTAATATTTCAGTTTTCCAAGGTAATTTCAGTAGTCAGTCTAAGTCCCAAGACTATTACACGAAATTACAAAAATTCACAGGAGTTTCCATGAATTCCAGGAGGAGTACGAACTCGGTTTAGATCAATTACCTGAACTGCTCCATGACTCTAACGCCCTATTTTTGCAAGGCATTTCTTCTGTTGCTTTCATTGCTTTGCACTGAGTGTCCTGTGTCTTACTGATCGTCCTCTTGGCCTTACCCTTTCCTCCACAGCCAGTCTGGTCATTACTATGTGTCTCTGTTGTTTCACCTTCGCCACTTCTGGTCGTGGAATTCAATCCATTAGTTGTCTCTGTTTTCGTCGGCCAGCGGCTATCTGCTTCAGCGTTATTCTGTACTCTCGTGCCTCCCGTACTTCTGGAGCTTTCCTTACCTACACACTGGAGTAAAGACTGAGGCGGCTTGGTCGAGTTTCAGCACTTGACTTTCTGTTGGACGCAGTTCTTGAGCTGATCTGGTGCCGAATTTGTCTGCGCAGTCTCGTCGGGAAACGGGTTGGGTAATCGCTGTCATCTGAAGTTTCCGCTTCACTGTCAGCATTCTCGCCTTCTGATTCGTCGCCTCCTCCCTGGCTAACGTCATCTTCGTCAGAGCTTTCTGTATCATGAACACTGTACCCTGCTGTTTCTTTATGTCCCCCCTGGTCAGCCTCGTTCTCATCTGAACTGTCGGTATCATACCCACCCTCAAGAGCCTCCGTGTTTGGGGTGCTTTCTCGCGTAACCTCATAAGCCTGACAAGGACATTGGATGACGATGGTCAGTAACAACAGAAGAAGAAATATTAAAGGGACACAGAGCTACTGCTGCTTATTGTCCTGTCAAATTATCAAATTACTATATGTGGAGATGTGGGTAAGAATGGATACTGAATTGTCTAATCAATTAGTTGTTTTATTACTGAATTCATTAATCAGATTTTTGGTTGTTAACTAATTATTTAATTAAATAATTAATTAATCAAACAAGTTACAATCATCCGAAAGTTCTTATGCTTGATTGTTTAGGCATTTTCATAGGTGAACTGTAACAAGAATCCTATGATCGGTTGGAAAATTTTTTCAAAGTTTCAATGGTGTATCTAAACGCATTGTTGTTTATGCAGATATTACTAACTGAACTAAAACTAATTCACTTACGCGTTCAGTTCTTAAAATATTTCTACAAGTTTTCAATCACTAACATTGAACAAACTGATCCCAGCTAAATTCTGTATATGTGTTGTTTACTTAATATTTTTCTTTTGCGAGTGCAGGATACAAGGATGATTAAGCTGGTTTATCTGACTGTTTTACCTGATGGAATGGCTGGAGGTTACGTAGCGCAATATCGGTATGGAAGCAACTTTTAAGCACCAACTTCTCACAAACCTTTGGGGGCTATACCAAGCAGAGCACGTGCTTTTATCCTTTTATTTTGTAAATCACAGAACCCATACAAGAACTCGCCGCTAGGACATTAATATCTTTTGCCAACACAGCTAAGCACTGTACATGAAAACATGATGAATATTCCAAAGGGGAAGAAAGGTAGGGATAGTCAAGCAATGGTCGTAGCAAGAAAATCTGATTTTTTTACACTAATTAGTGACGTATTGTTGTTTTTATTAAACGTAAGTGAACATTTCATCCCCTAAATGATAAGTACATGTTTCGAAGAACTACCCCCCCCCCCCCCAAAAAAAAATAATCAAGAGTGAATTTTGTCCCCGTGAATGATAATAACTATTGCATCACTGTCTGTGTTGTAATTTTAGCTACTGCAAGGAATTTGTACTGACCTCATAACTGTTACCATCTCCACTATTTGTTGGTGCTTCGTCGCCGAGCAGTTCAGCATACAGGAGGCTGTGTTCAGCTTGTGGATCGATGCCAGTAGAGGAAGCCTGGCTAGAAGTCGCCCGCTCATTGGTATCTGCTGTCGGCCGCAGAGTAGAGGGTGTAGGTTCTATTGATGGTTGACCGTCACTTGTTGTTCCGCAAACATATTTTGTTTCATAACCATCATCGGGATCTTTCTTTATCAATAATCTCTTGAAGGCAACTTTTCCATGCTGATTTCCATCCGTGTCAAGGGACTCGTTTCCCCGCTTTCTGCTCCCGTGTTCCTGGCCAGCCGAATGTACTGCTGCATCATTGTTGCACATCAGTTGAACTTTAGTCTCACATTGTCTTGCTGTGCAGGTCTGATCTGCAGCATTTCTGTTCAGTTCCTGCGAAGAACTATCCTTTACTGCGTCTGTTTTGTTTGATCCAACTAGCATCTTTACTGAACTTATGTCTGTACTCATCTGTCGGTCAGGTTTGGAATCCAGCGTTGCTATCAGATCATCAGCTTCTTTAATTGTCTTCATCATTGCCTGTAAGTTCTCCACAGAGATTTCACTCTCATCATCGCTGAACGAATAACTGTCTTCCCCTGAAAGACTTGTTTCCGTGGAATCTTCGTCTCCCTCATCAGACGAATCGTTGCTTTCCTGAAACTGTTTTGCGCCCTCGCAGTTCTTGGCTCTTTCTAATTTGAAAAGAGGGTCTTGCCATGATTTTTCTTCATTGTTGTCACAGTCACTTTTTGTGTTTCGACGCTTTTCACATTGTCCATCAAATTGCCTGTTTTGGGGCTGTTCAATAACGGTCACATCAGTGTCATGCTGTTCGTTATCAGGCACATCTGGCAAACGTTTCGCCGCCAGCTTCTTACGTTTTACAATGTTGTCACTGTCATTGCCACGGGTATCGTCCAAGGTGGATACTGGCGACGTATCTTCGGGAAGAGAGAATGTAACATGTTTCCGCTTGCAACCCCTGAGGGAATATGTTTGAGGCCCGGGTGTTTTCATAAATTGGTTCTCTATTAAACGTCCCCGAGACATTTGTTGTGAAGCTAAAGGTTCACTTAGTTGTAATTCATGGGGCGTCTGCTTTATGGGGTTTCCTTGCTCTAATGGAAACGTCGTTGAACTTGTTTTCTTGGAACTCGGCTGACAAAATTTTGCGCCTACAACAACGGTGTCGTATTTGAATGTTGGCAAAACAACGCCTTCTTTGATAGGTGAACATACATGGAGAAGCTCTGAAACTTCCTGCGATATGGAAGCTTCTGGTATTTCTGATTTTGTGGAGAGAGATTGTTCCATTGGCATAGAAACGGAAAATTCGTACGTTGTTGGTAAGACCCCTTGAGATTTCGCGACTGGAACAGTTGTAGCTACATGTTGACGTTTTCTTCTTCGGTGCAACTTGCTACCTCCACGCGATGAGTACGGTGACGGTCTCGACTGAGAGATGCAATTGTGCATTGGTTGGCTTCGCAACAAAGAAGAGTTATTTCTTGGCTGTGATGGTAGCGCTATGATGTAGTCAGTCTCCATTGTTACTTGTGTAGCCGGATTAATGGTCAGGGAAGTAGTAACCTGTATAGATGGATCAGCGGCCACGGCTGTAGCAATCTGAGTAGTTGGAACAGTGGTCGTGGAAGTAACTACTTCAGTAGATGGATCAGTGGTCACGGAAGGAGCCAACTGTGTAGATGGATCAGTGGTTACGGAAGGAGCCACTTGTGCAGATGGATCAATAGTCACGGAAGGAGCCATTTGTGCAGATGGATCAATAGTCACGGAAGGAGCCATTTGTGCAGATGGATAAGTGGTCACGGAAGGAGCCACTTGAGAAGATAGATTAGTAGTCGTATGAGTCACTTGTGTAGATCGACCGGTAGTCATGGGAGCCACCTTGGTGGATTTATCAGAAGTCCTGGAACATTTCATCTGAGTGTTTGGATAAGGGAGACTAGGAACAGACGTGGGGCTGGACAGAGAAGTCAGTGTACACAAGCCAGAAGCAAATTAAGTACGCAGGCGTCCTTAATCCACTTGATGGAACTGGAATGGGAGAAGCATAAAACTCAGGCCTTTTTAAGTGACTCCTTTGTAACCGAACGTCAGAGTTATAAAATCCAGGACTTCTTAAACGATTTGTTTGTACTGGTTTGGAAGAAGCATAAAATGCGGGTGCCTGCAATTTATCCTTTGTCAAAGGAGCCCGTGATGTGCCAGGCGAACATCCTCTTCTTGATTGTCGGCCATTTGAGAATTTTCTGACATCTCCGTCAGTATCATCTGACAGCGACGTTTTACTTTGATGTTTCTCTTGTTTCCATAACATTTGAGCTCGACGAGAAGAAGTCTGCTGGTTTACCAGTTTTACCTAAAGTGTAAGTTTTTGTTAAGATGTTGTTATACAACTATGTTTAAACAGAATACGTGATTCTATAAAAGAATAACGGAATGTTGGAGCAAATTTTAAATGCAATAAACTAAATAGGAAGCCGCCGTCTATCTAAAAACTGAACTGTCGGGTTTTTTTCCCGACCGATCAATTTGGGAAATCTCATACTTATTAGATCAAACGACTCAAAGTAATGCATTAGAGCATTCAAGCCAGTCACTGACCAAATGCAAAGCTTATTTTTAACAGTTATGGGCCACTTGTCGTAAATTCGCTCTGGCTATTGTCCAGTCTTACCACTATTTTCATTGAAAGCGAACCTTAAGTTTTCTTCGTTGTTTTCAAGTTTATCAAAGCTTATTCCAAACAAAGCCTCAATAGTTCGCGATTAGGGTGGTACTATTAGGGAGCTTACGGAACCAGGACGGCCACGGCTGCCAGGACAGCCCCTACAATTGCACTTTATTTGATCGCCTTCTTTGCTTCCTTCACAATTCAATCGTGAAGGAGCGTGAGCGGTAGGAAACGAGAATTTAGTTTTGAGGCTGAGGTAGCAACAGACAGATTAACCCAAAAATTGGGTTTCTAAACATGACGCCGAAAAAGAGGCAAGATCTGTGCCTGAGTGCATGTTCACCTGCAGCTATTGCGTTTTTTGTAATGAAGCCTATTATTTTCTGCCGTTCTAATTGACTTCACCGTCCTGATTTTGTAAGCTTCCTATTTCAACCCCAGAACGGTACAAGTCAGAATATTTGTTAAATGTAATTGGTTATAATTACCTCAAGACACGGAAGCGGCTAAACTGTGGTGCTTTTGTTGAATTGACGGAAGACGTAATCCAACATCCAGACTAAATATTTGCTTTCGAAGGTCGCGTAACATTGAAAAAAGTGGTTATATCACAACATAATCTGAATTGTGCCATATTTCTAGAAATTGGCCCCGGCGTGTAGTTATCAGTAATTGCAGTGGAACGTAATTTTGATTCGGTCCATAACGAAACATACCGCTATATGGCAATCACACCAGTTCTACGTTGTATAAGAAGCATATACTGTACACGGCTCTCTAGCTTTTTTATCATGGTGTGCCTACAAATATACGACCAGGCAACTGGGGTCCTTTTGAGCATGTTTCCATATAATTGTTCGGATCGTCCCGATCGCCCGAGTCGTTTCAATGTTGTGTAAATTTGAATTGTACAGAAGATAACAAATCGTTTTTCTCAAAAATAATACTAAAGCAACAGCTGATTACCAGTAGGATTCCGTTATCTAGTTTTAAAAGTAACACGTCTTGCGTGGAAACAAAAGCTTTCGCAAGACTATTTAATTTGAAGAGACCGAGGCAATTGGGAAGACTCGGACGATTAAATGGAAATCAGGCTTTAGTATACACTGGGAAACGGGTTCGTACTGCGCGAGGTTGGGCACAACTTAACCGTGTGTTAGACATTCTCAAAAACTTAAGTCAAATGCCTTTGTCCTCCTAAATGTCAGCATGTAAGCTCCACGAAGTACTGTAAGTCGAGGTGTTCTTCCGAGTTTGCGTCGTACAGTGGTCACGTGGGTGTCAGTCATATGCTGCACCTATGAGGCAACAACCTCAGTTAAATAGTGCATTCATTTGAATCACTGATGTTGAACTACTCGTTAAAAATATTTTCACCAAACTTAGACTTCGCATTTTCTGACAGGGTTTTCACATGTACCTTTCTTTGAGAGTGGACACAAAGAAAATGATATCCTCTTTCGATATTGAGTGCGAGGCTTAGGGGAATAAAAGAGAATAAGGTATTTATTGACTCCTTAGCCTCGTTTAGATTTTTATTGTGTTATTCCTTTATGCATCGTACTCACGTTGACTTTTAGAACAAAGGAAATGGTCTATTTAGTAGCCTTGTTCTTTGTTTCACTCAGAGGACTTAAAATTGCAACGTAACAGATATTTTTTGTTGAAACTTACTTGAACTGGGGTTTTTTGCATAATTTTTTACTAAAGAAACTTGGCAAAAAGTATTATTTGGTGTTTTTGCGCACTAATTGGCTATGGCGTAATAAAGATTTCACCGTAAAAGAATTTCGAGGTCATTTTGATTGTTTTCAAATTATAAAGGATACAAAGAAAGAAAAGCATGATGTTGGCTTTACAGATAAAAACGCATAATATAAGAAAAATTATAATCTTCATAAACAAACCTATTAAGCCAAAGTGACGTTACGGATCTTTTATCCCTTTTATTCTGTATAGAAATAAACAATTTCCACCTAACTGACCAAAACTCGATAGGATACCCCCGGGAGGATACCATTTATAGTCCAGTGCTCCAAGGGACTGGCTACACCATTACATAAATAGATAGATAGATAGATAGACAGACAGACAGACAGACAGACAGACAGACGGACAGGCAGACAGACAGGCAGGCAGACAAACAGACAGACAAACAGATAGACAGACAGACAGACAGACAGACAAACAGGTGGAGAAACAACAGACAGACAGACAGTCACGGTTGTTACATCAAAATTTGAATATAGTTTATAAATTCTGTTTTTTTCGTGCATGCCATGAGTATTTACGAAATTATATTTATACTAAAAGTTACAAAAGTTCTAAATGTTAATTACAATACAATTCTATTATACAATTCATATTTTATAGTTTAATAGTAAAAACTGAACTCTACTATATAACTCACTATTTATGTTGACGCAGATGTTTCCTTAGCAGTTTCTTAAAGACTCAAGGGACTGCGCCTCCTTTAAATATGCAGGGCAGAATTTTGCCTATAGTAATCGGTCTTGCACTTTGGGAGTGAAAGTCTTTTTCTGAGGTTCTTAAGTCATATAGTTTTGAACCAAGGTTTCTTTCAAACATCTGCACCATATATTTTGGCGTTAAACTGTTTGCTATTTTATACATCATAATTGCCTTTTGCTCGTTTCTTCTTTGCTTCAGCGTATGCCACTGCAGCTTCTCTAAAATCTCTTTGGAGAGTTTGGTGTATGGTGCTCCAGAGATTATTCTTGCAGCTCTGTTCTGGAGCCTCTGTAATTTATCTGTAAGTTCGGAGCTAAGGGCATCCCAGACAATGCAGCAGTAGTCGAAATATGGTTCAATGACTGATTTATAGATTTTGATAAGGTTCTCGGGATTGATGCACTTTCTAACTTTTTTGAGCATTGCAAGAGAGGACACGACTTTCTTTACAACACTTTGTATATGTGCCTCCCATGTGAGGTGCTCATCAATTTGGAGTCCAAGACATTTTGTTTTTTTAACTTTCGATAGCGAGACATCTATTGATTGACAAATTAAACTCGCCCTCTGGTGATGCTATTCTTTGTCTTGAACCAACAAGCATGTATTCTGATTTTAAGATATTTAGAGTCAATTTGTTTGCTAATAGCCATGTGGCTATGTGCGCAAGATCTTTGTTCATCTCCCTTTGTAAATCAGTTAGATCATTTGAAGAGAATGTGATGTTTGTATCATCTGCATAAAATCTTCGTCTGCCAAATTTCAAACTTGTGGTGAGGTCGTTAATGAATATTAAAAAGAGAAGAGGACCACGAATACTCCCCAGCGGGACCCCGCAGGTGATAGGCTTTTTGTCTGAGTATACACCGTTAACAAAACAAGTTTGAACTCTGGTTGAGAGGTGGGATTTGAACCAGTCAACAGTAGTATGCCCTAAACCCATATATTTTCGTTTAGTAAGTAACAGCGAGTGATCGACGGTATCAAAGGCTTGTTTTAGATCTAGATATATGACTCCATTTACCATTCCTCTATCAATATTGAAACACCCTACAATCATCAGTGAGGTCGAGGAGTGCGGTAACGGTTGAATGTAATGATCGAAAGCCAGACTGACGCGGGCTTAGAAGCTTGTTAGAAAATGTTTTCTGATAGTATTCTTTCTTGGTTCGTTTTACTTCAAGATTGATGCGGTTTCGTTTTGTCCTATATGCAGCCCAGTCTTCTGTTAGACCTGTTTTATGGGCGGTTTTTTTGCAAGATCGCTTAGCAACATTTGTTTTTTGATTGTACTGTTTATCCATGGGGCTGGTTTGTTTCTCTTTCTCACTGATCTGCACGGCGCGTGTCTGTTAACGATAGAAAGAAAAACTTTTTTCCACGATTCCCAGGATTCATTTACATCACAAATCTCATACAAATTGGGCCACGCCGCGGCCTTAAGATCAGATAGGAATTCGTTTTTCACAAAATGCTTGAAGCTCGGGTTCCTCCTTGGAATACCTATTTTCCTGATTGCATAATTTAGGTGATGATCACTAATGGTCAAAGGATAAACACCGGCACTAATTATACTGTCTTTGTCACTTGTTATGAATAGGTCTATTAAAGTGTGGCACTTATCTACACCCCCATGTAACAGACCTGGCGAAACCCAACCTGGTGGGCTATTTTCCCCAACCTGGTGAGATTTTGGCCAACCTGGGCCCTGGTCAATTCTGGAAAAAAAACCTGGTCAAATTTTGATGAACCTGGTGAAAAATTAAACCTCCCTTGCGACCTGGTGGAATTTTGAGAAAT
>JAOEHT020208141.1:0-11131 GCA_025448195.2 Parazoanthus atlanticus | reverse complement strand
TAACGAACCTTGACTTTAAAGTGTTAATAGCTGCAAATTTAAGGCACTGCAATACGGTCTGCTCCTCTTGGAACTTTTTAAAGTTAGTTGGTCAGTCAGTGCTGTTTTTACTTTTATTGGAGTAATAAAGTGCTAACTTGGAATAGTTTATTAATTGACCTAAATAAATTTTTTGTGGTATAATAATAATAATAATAATAATAATAATAAAATCTTTGTTAGAGTACTCACCCCAGGGCTTTTCAGTAACTAATCACAAGAGCATCTAAACCTATTGACATTAAGAAATTTAACTACAGTTAAACTTGTTAAAAAACCTGATATCATATACTGATTTATAGAATTAAAAATTCTTCAAATAGTAGGGCCTGGAGATTCTTTCTAAGGTCAAAGTTGCTCAGCTCCTCCGGCATAGAGTTCCAGGCTGTTCCTGCTCTATAGTGAAAGGTCCGCTGACCAGAGGTGGACCTGTACATGGGGATCTGTAATTTATCTTTGCTTCTAGTTACATTGGAGTGTTTGCTGCCTCTTTAACTGAGTGCTTTATCTAGTAAGGACCATGGGGATGGCTTTTGATTTGGACGAAAAGTTTGTTTCTTCTACCAGTTACAACTATCACGTCTGTATTCCTTTCAGTATTATTATTCTTCCCTTCTTAGTTCTGTAATTCAAAGATGTGGCGAATGCAACACAATAAACTTACAACAAGAGTAGTTACTGATTGGTTGTTATGGCCCCTCTTGACAACAGTTTTATATGACTGACTGGGCCACCCAGTTTAAAATGGTACATTTGTCTACCTATCATCATATAAGAAAGAAGCAGGCAGTTTCGTCGCTGACAAACATGCAAATAGAAGGCAGTAAAATACCTAACTGGTCTACGAATTGGGGTAGGGGGTCAATACCCTCTGTTCTGTTCTTATCACCCCTCGGTTTCTGCATTTGAGGGGAGAGGGGCGGGCGAGGAGGGCAGGGGACGTGCATCCGAGCAGGGAAGTGGAGGAATAATTTGCGCGAAATTTTATTTTTGTCCGTCAATCTTCGGTTGCCGTTTTTAACATTTCGCCATACATTTTTTTAAACGTTTCGGTGGTTTTTGTCTGGATTATTATTTATGCAAATTATTCCTCTCTCTTTTCTCTCGCCCTCCTCTCCCCCCTCCCACGATATCCCTTATCGATACAAGCAGAAGAAAGAATTTGAATCGTTTTGATCAGAAACCGATATATACGTATCGTTTAGGTTTGATCCAGGTGTTGCTTTGAAGACGCATTTCTGCCTGCTCCTCTTCGATTTAATTGACTTATCAAGATAATTCCTCGGTTTCGGTCCAAAATAACTTCTTTAAAATTGCCCGAATATTATGCGTACTTAGTAACCTATAGCAATTATAATAGTCTTAGGTCGCAGGGATATAACTTAATAATAAAACGTGACAATTCTTGATCTTTTACATGTCACTCCTAACTTCTACTAACGTGTTCTTCCTAACTAATGACTTAAGATCAAATCTTTTAATACCTTTTCACAAATCTAAAATGATACCTATGATTACAGATTTACAAGTACAGTATGGAAGCTTGCAGATTTTCTCACGACGATTAATCAACACTTAATATAGCGAGCGAATTCCGTCTTGTCTCTAGTAAATGCCGAGTATTAACATTTTTCTGTTTGACATTTCAATTAATTAGGTAAAGGAGTAACAAATCTATAGGAAAGTACTAAAATAGAGTTTCTCTAGGTGAATTCTAATGTTATTCATAACAGTCAAAGTCGGTGGTTAGTTTGAAAGAATAACAAATTCCTAGTGTGTCACAAGTGTATGTACGATTGCGTAACAAAGTAAAGGAAAAAGTAAAAACGCTTTTCTTATCGAGGGTAACACATTTACATCCATAGGACGTACTTTTCCATGTGGCCACTGGGATTACTCTACTCTGCGGGTTCTTTTAAGTTCCATGAGAAAGCATTTCAGGATACTAGGCCAAAGGCTTAACATCCCTGTCCACGGACGGTGTTGCGAAAGAATGTCGCACAGAGTTCAACCCTCGACCAGGCAGGGAATTAAACCCGGGACTTCCTGGTTGACAGTCAGAAACTCTTACCAATTGCTAACCTCGCACACACAAAAATTAGTTGAGCAAAACAAAAAAGGATACATCATTATTCAGTAATAGGGTAAAGAGTAATTTCACTAAACCCGTGAAGCATTTTCTAACAATCAATGTCTGCATGGTAGACCGAACCAAGCACAGAAAACAAAAGGTTTAGAGAGTAATAAAGTATATTATACTCTAACATCTATTTTAGGGGTTAACTCGGAAATCACTATATGACGTATCAATAGTCTCAATTCAAGTGTGTCTACGATTAGTTGCAAATTAAGATTAGATACTTAAATATATGATGATTGTTATTACTATTAGTATTATTATTATTATTATTCATATCATTAATATTATTATTATTATTGTTATTAACGGCTAGATAGCGAGACAAAAGATTCGAGGAAAAAAAGCAAGAAACTTGAGAAACTTGAACTAAATCAGCTTATGACACAAATTCAGAACTCAGTTGTGCTTGCTATGCTTGGATTGGAGAAAGGACCGAACAAAAGGCATTAATTTTGTTTGAGGCCCTCCATGACTTGAACGACACAAGGCTAACTTGCTCTCTACCTTTAAAAATGGCATGGTAGAAAAAAACTTTTTGGGAAGTCGATCTCTTACACGGCAAGTATGTAATTAAAGACAGTTTATTGTTACTGACAATATAGTGTAGGCTTTACAATACATATTCTAAATTTGTTGTTCATTGATTCCATTCCATTCTTTTCCAGTCTATCCCATTCTTTTCACTGCCATTCCATTCCTTTCCATTCCTCTCCTAACAGATTAGGAAACCTCACTGACGTCTTGCTCAAACAGTTTTTGCTTTTCTCCAAAGCTAGGAGAAATCTCGGGAAAGCTTGGGGTCGAATGTTACACAGGGCACATCATCCTAACCCTGGACAGAATGTACTATCCTTGGATCCATCCAGACCATATGAGCATCCATCTGAAAGACGACACCTGCAAACCCTTTTACTTCAACCGCACTCATGTGCTGCTAAAGATACCGCTGACTCGTTGCGGTACACGCTCCTATCAGACCAGAGATTTAATGGTGTATGAAAATAAGTTGATAGTCCGCGAGCGTCTCGCCCCAGGGCAGGTGATATCACGACTACCTGTGATCGAGTTTCCATTCAAATGCGAGTACACACGAAGGGGAATGGTGGCTGGCGAAGGGTAGACGATTTATAAGCATAGGTTTAAAAACAAATTCTAGTTCAGTTTTTAACTTAAATTAATGATTTTCTGTAAATGTGATCAATATGTTTCTTGTCACAATTAATGCTTTTATATCTTTTTCTTGTGAGAACATAGGGACTTAACCTTATGCGCAATTTTAGCCTAGCTAAAATATAAATTTTTCTTAGTAATTTTATATTTTTATCTTTATCAGCTTATAGTTATATGTAAGTTGTATGTACCAATTTTATATATTCCTTGTTTTGTAGATCTCATAAGGGCATGATAATACAATTTTAACTGCAAGTATGACAAATTAAGCACTTATTATCATTCTTACTCTTGGTATAAAATAAATGAGTTTATATTCCGCTAGCTCCAAACTCTCTAAGATTATTTTAATAGCACGAAGTTCTTTCAACATTTTCTAAAAAAATGTTTAGACGTTGGTGACGAGAATTTAGCAACTCATCATTTGGCACTTATGGGAAATAAAGGGTTAAACGACTTGTGTCAACGAAACAAAATGTTTTCAAGATAGCGACATTTCAAAATTGGGTGATATAACTGATAATCTATTTTATCAAATAGTTTCCCTTGCTCTTTTTCTACAAATTTGTTCATTAAAAACTTTTTATAATTATGTTTTATAATGTTTTAACTTTGATTAAAACATTTTCAGACAAAAAAGAACCCGCTGAAGTACTGCGTTTTTTAGTTCGTTATTCTTTTTTTTGTTTGTTTTTGGCCTCAAATTGGCAGAATTTCGCAAACAGAAAATTTAAGAAAGCGACAATAGACTTGGGTTGGGTTACCTTTTGGTACTTGCTCAATGGTGGTTACTTGTTAGTATGTCAAAATATATTTTCTACTTCTCTGCCTTTAGAAAAAACGTAGAGGAATCTAAAATAACGTCTTCCCTTGCCAGTCCTCTAGGTTTAGGAAAACGATCTGCTAGTTTTATACCACGGACGGCCAAGTTTTTTTCCTAAAAAATCAGTCCAGGGGATTTTCATCGGACCCCTACCCCATGATTTTCCAAACGGCTACAGATAAAAGCTGATCATTTTTCATGGAAGCAGTTTTGGCCTAGCTAATTTATTTCTATGAAAACAAGCAACTTTTAATTCAGAATTGTTGGTATGGCAACAGTCATTTCACAACATGTTTGCCATCTGGGAGGCATTCTTAGATTTTTCAAAAATTTTGGTTTTAGCAAAATTGCAGCAAATTTTCTTAAAATGAAGAGAAAACATGTGTTTAGAGACTCAAGTTGGAAAATATTCAAGAAATATACGGAAAAGAAGAAAATAGAACAAATGTCAAATAATTCCTCTTTTAACGTTTTAATTTGCATAATTTTAGTTTTGCATAAATTAAAACTGATGACGTCATCCACTTAGCATCAAAAGTTGTGTCCATAATTGGACTACAGGTATTGCAAGTTTTAGTTTAATTGCTTCATAGCTTCAAGGTTTTGGTTGGGCAATTGAATGTTAATTAAGGATTCTTTAAGACGGTATTAGGCTGAGCAATAAGCACACCATAAGGGATTATGGTCAGTAATTTCGCACGATCACTGTTTACCAATAATTTATCAATCAATCAAAAATATAAAGCAACTCCTATTCAATTTTCAAGTAATACCTGATTGTTACAGACTATATAGTTAGTTAAAAAATTACTTACAAAGTGATTGGAACCAAAAAATGGAATGGTTCTATGCGTCCTTAACCCTTTCACTCCCACCACGTTTATAAACATCTATCTTCTTATAGTCGCAATATGGAACAAGTTGGTTGGTTTTGAGTATAGGAGAATGGATCATCCGCTCTTCCTCTCTAAAATCAAACGGAAAATTTTCCTAATTTATTACCAGAAAATGTGTGGAGACAATTAAAAAGAGCTTAGCAAGTCTCGTCCTTTGTTACTTTTGGGAGTGAAAGAGTTAAGCGTTGTATTTTTTTAAAAAAATTTGAAATCACACTTCTTCAGGCGAGTTGATGTTTTATTTGAAGCAATCAATACTACTATAATGTTATAGCTGCATCTCCATAAGCATTAAACATCAAAGAAATTTAAACTGAAAAAATATTTTTTTTCTCATGCGAAGTACTCTACTTAGGACAAAGCTCAGTAAACATGTTCTAATTGTTAAGATATTTTTAAAGTTGAAAACATACAAAGTTTCATCTTTGGAGTTTTGGTTATAGCTTCCGGGTTGTTTGTCAACGTATACTGTTCATCTTAGAAAAATGTAAAGACTATCAAAATAATCAGACCCGGGCCGGTCGTATGTTGTGTGACAATGGGCCCGGCGGGTAGTTTATAAAATAACTCTACAATTCAAAAATGGCCCCACAGGCAAAGTCTGTAGAATAAAAATGACCCCCACAATCATCAAATAGCAATGTTCTTTAATAGTTTACGTTTGATTTTCATGACCTCTATTTGCGCTACGGACTGTACGCGGTGTCATCGCCTCCGAGCAGACCTTTGCGGGTGCGTAGCCAGAATTTTTCTGCGGAGTGCAAACAAGCAGCGAAGGGGAGTCAACTTGGGGAGTCAGGGAGCACTTCACTCAGGAAAAATGTAGGTTTCTCTGACGTTGCAATTCCTACATTTTTGGAGTTTTTCGAGCACAAACGTACCATTTGAGAATGACGTTAATAATTGATTGTTACGACATTCACGATTTATTGAATTTATTGTCTTTATTGAATATACTTTAAACATACGTTAAAGTTTACATACATCAAGAGAGATACATTCTCAAGAATTCGAAGTTAAATAAATAACTGAATTAAGAATGGCTATCCGTCAGAACTGAATCGAGATCGTGTTGTTCACAGCCTAAGGCAGATAGGCAGAAAAATGGGTAACCAAAAGAAAACTTCAATCATTTTTGTCTTTCTACACCCATCCTTTTATAATTTTGTGACTGGCCTTTCCACTAAAACGCTATATTTTAAAAGTAATCCCCTCCAGCAATCTAGCCGGCCCCCCTCCCAGATACTCCACGACAGGCCCCTGACTGAATCTGATGTACTTGATATATTATAAATTATAACAGTAGTTGTAGAACTGGATGTAGTCAGACTGATAACTGAGAACGTTAATTGGGTGCTTCAGCGGTCTGGGTGACTTTAAATTTAACGAGGAGCTACCACAATGATGACAACATTTGCGGTCTCTGCCCAATAGTAGTTTTCACTTGGGATAAAGTAAGAAGAGGTAAGTCCTTCGTTAAGTGAACTTTTTCGTACGACGTGTATGGTGATAAATGTTTCGCTATGTGTATTGAACCTGGCTTGAATGGTTTCCACGACTGTACGTGCGTTACTACCACTTATGGAGCCCACGATGGTCGAGATTGATGGGCTGGGAGAGCGGAGATTATGGCGTGGAAGTCGGGTAACAACGATGTTGACCCCACCGTATCTGAACTTGTGGAAATAATTATACCCAAGAACAGCGTGGTTATTGAACCCATAAACTTCGTCATACACGGTGACAACCCAGTACGAGCCCTGATAAGTATCCGTCAGATGATTTCTAATGCGTTCAGCCATCTGCGAGTGAGTTTTGCTCTGGTTTTCTAAAACGAGTCGGAGGACGTCATCCCTATAAAGCGTATCTGAAAATAAGGGGATAACGCGAAGTCAGAGCTGTGTAATGTTCCCCTTTGCCCCAACTTGGTACCATGTCAGTCATGTCGTCTTGTTTACTACTTTGTATTACAATTTCTTGAATTCCCCGCACGCAATAACAGACACACAAAACTGCGGTGCGGTCGAGTGGAAGCAGAGCACAACCATTTTAATAACAACTCATAACAACAAACTCGACTCCTACTTACAATGAGTTGCCATTTAAACAAACCAATAAGGCACTTCCCAGGGATTGGATACCCCAGCTCGTGATTCTCCTTAAAGGTCAACCTATTTTATTAACAACTCATATCATAACTGAAACAAGCCATATCAAAAGTTAAAATTTTTGAAAGTAAACGATCCGCTTTGAAAAGACCACAATGACTTGCCAACTCTTTAGTTGCATCTTTTTACCAGCGTCTTTACATTCTTTCACCTCACATTCTACCACACTCAACAATACCGAGTAACACATCTTGACAAATTACACGCTTAGGAATTCAAAAAACTATTTATCATCTCTTTCATTTCTCTTCGCTCATTCAGCCGTAGGTAAATCAACATTTCTTATGAAGGCGAACAGAAATAAGTCACATATGTGGGGGAATGTCTGCCAAAGAGCGACCCACGCAATCTTAATTAATTTTAATTAGTCGCCCACCACTAGGGGGAATTTGCAACTTTGCAGCAGCCCTTGGACAGTTTACCCTGTTGGCCTGGGGAAAACCGATGGTAGGTGCATAATTACCATAAAGAATTTATGAGTTGATATAGTACGTTATTGCCCAGGTATACAAATAACAGTTTCCAACTGCTATTATTTCATCAGTAGCGACTCTTTAAGGCTGGCTCAATATGGCCTTTCGAACCAGGCCCTCCTGGTTATCCAGACAGTGCGAACGTCAATCCTTGTTGACTTTCGCGTTTTAAAATATTTTCACAAATGAATATCCAATTCGTGACTGTACATGATTGCCCTCAATGACACAAAAATATTGATAAAATGTACTAATAAAACTAATGGTGTATCCGTACCGCCCTAAGGGAGACAGCCTCTTTTAAAAACGTAATAATAAATCTACTTATAAATTTACTACATCTACGTGGGAAGCCGCTGATAAGTGCATTATTTTCAATTGCCTTGCCTAATACAAGGTAATAATCGCAACACGGTTTTCATTGATGGATAATGCGATAAATATGTGATGATTCCAAGAGTTGTTCTTCAGTTTGCGAACGTAGTTTAGATGAAAACACAATATTTGTGCAAACACCTTTACTTAAACTTGGATTTCATAAAAAAGTGCCGCGCTTTTTGTGCCTTCCATGAACGTGGCAAAAGCGATGGAAGTTTGTAGTTTATAAACCTTGTTATTACCCTTTAATGAAAACCGTTTCGCGATTTTCACCCTATATTAATGCAAGGCAATTGAAATTATTACCTTAAGAAATTTAGGAGTTAATGAAGCATTTTATTGCCAAGGTGTACAAAAATTAATGTCCAACTGCAATTACTTTAATTTATGAGTAGTGACTCTTTGAAGTTGGCTCAAACTCTCTTTAGAACCATACTTTTCTGGGTATCGGTACAGCGCGAACCTCAATCGTTGTGTGCTCTCGCTTTTTTAGTATTTTACCTTCCATGACAATGAAGAAAACAGATTTTTTCAAACCGACGGTGAATGTACCACTTTAGTGAGACAGCCTCTTAAACAACACCACTTGGATATTTTAGAACAAAATTTGATTCAAGAGTCATTGATAACGAAATATGTGCAGGTTGGTACATCAAAACTACCCTTCGGACTTGCCGGAGGCTTCACAACTTAGAAAAGAAATTGCAGTTATACGGTACAGCCAGTTAGCCTATGGTTAGTTCGTAGTTGCCAAAAGTTCAGTAAGTTTACAAACAACAACAGCAATTATTAACAACAATTACCTTCTTCACCTAAAAGTTGCATTTAAGATTTTAAGTATTAAGGAGAGATAATTGAAATAGAGGTAGGTGCTGGCTACTTGGAACTACCACAAGTGGTTCAGTAAACGAGCCAGGTTACCTGAATTATTGGTTAATAATTGTATACACTTTTTTTTATTTAGAAGCAATCCAATTTTGCGCAGGCTCAATGTTCTTATTTTTTTAGCAATTTGAGATTCAAAATGTTCTTATTTTGTTCTTAACTGCCATATATTTTTTAATGGCTGAAAATCAACTAAAACGCCTTTAGGTGCTTTTGTATGCTCTGTTTTTCTTGCGATTTGAGGCAGACAATACATGTATATTGTACAGCACAGTATTTGTTACAGTTTGGAGTTTATTTGTATTAAATAAGCAGTAATAACACTTATTTACTGTGTGATGCTGAGTGTGATTCCTTGCTGCGTTCCACCATTTTTATTAAATTTATTTTTTTCCTTCAGCTTCAGATTGTTCTTAATTTGTTCTTATTTCTCCGGCGATTTGAGCCTCACTGTTCTTATTAAGTTTGTTCTTAATAAAAACAAAAGTGTAGGCGAGGGAACTGGCACTTTTTGATTGGTTTATTATTCCACTTCCGCTTCTGTTTACGTCCTTTTGTTTTCACTGCAGGATGGTAACCTACGGAAGATCCATGGAGGGAGAAACGCATGTGGTAAGGGAACAAATAGGAACCTTCCGTTCGGCTCGTTCGGTCTTCACTTCCCTCAGGTTTCTGCTTGTGTTTCGGTCTCAGTTTCTTGATTTGAACAAGAACTTAACGCCTCTTCGTATGCTTCCGCTAGTGATTCCGTCGCTACTTAAAGTCAGGATTTAGCGGATTCAACTCGAAATCTGCGGCAAACACTTCACCGGGACCGACAGGGTTAATTTTTAATAACAACGACCAACATTTTCTTTCAATTAATAGCAAGAAGGTTTTTATTAGGGGACAAGTTGAAACTAAAGAGGGGCAACTTAACATTTACCATCATATTGGTAATTACATAGTTTGTTTCTGACATCAATATGTCAAATAATGTTTCTTGAGTAGCTTTCAAGAACAAAGTTAAAGCCAGAAATGCCGTTGAGGTGGGTACAGCACCGCGCTAAGAAATGTCACTGTCAGGAACATCTAGCTCTGCTTAATTTACTGAACAGCGAGCAAGAAATGGCGGGAACACCGCAGTTTCCACTGCTCGCTTTCATTGTTCACGGTGAACTTCCAAAACAAATCTCACGTCTGGAGGTTTCCACGAGAGGTGTTCTTTGTTACCACTCCCCCTGGTGACAACGGTCGCGGGGTCGACGGCAACAAGATCTGAGCGCGAAAAAACAAACATATGAATTATTATTATTATTATTATCATTATTATTATTATTATTATTATTATTATTATTTCAATTATCTTCAAGGGGGATTCTACACGGAAGACGTTTTGCGTTTGAAAACAGGTTAGATACTTATAAAATATTACTCACTCCAAGTGCTCTGCCTGCTTCTTAGAACTGAATTATAGTGATGAGGTGCTGTTGCTTGGCTGTCCAATAATATTAAAACTTTCAAACAAGTTTCTTGCAATACTTCGAATGATTAAGACCAAATTATTAAATTAACGGTCATGGGAGTATTTTCGCTTATACACGGCCAGGTTTTTCGCTTGAAAATCGGAGGCTTAAATATTCCTGAGGTAATGTTTGGGGAGGGGGTCTTGATATTTGGAATTGTACAGTATGTTGCTGACCACTGCCGAATATTGTTGTTTCTCTCTATCTGCAATCAAGTCACTAATTCAGTCCGTCTTGAGTCTGTCAGTGAAATTGTCTTTCTGCCTGTTCCTATATTTGTCGATCGGTCGGTCGGTTGGTCTGTCTGTCTGTCTGTCTACCTGCCTGCCTGTCTGTTTGTTTGTTTATCTGTCTGTCTGTCTTTCCACCTGCCTGCCTGTCTCTCTGTCTGTCTGTCTGTCTGTCTGTCTGTCTGTCTGTCTATCATTCTTTCTATGTTCAAAACATTATGAAACCTTACCTTAACTCTGGTCTATTTCAACTGTAGTGAGGGCTAGACCAGCAACGTTCCCCTCGTTCACTGGAATATTTTGAACATCGAGCCTCGACTTGAGCCAAGTAAGGAGCTGTGCGATGGCTTCCGGTTCCGGTTTGCATTGCGGTCTGCAGAACACCAAGGCTCCCTCCTCGTTTGCCGCGTCGGTCTGACACAGG
>JAOEHT020208054.1:0-11132 GCA_025448195.2 Parazoanthus atlanticus | reverse complement strand
ATCTAAATTTATAATAATTTTGTTACATCAATGTAAGATCACGTTTGATCATATTCATATGCAAATTTGTGCAATATAAGTGTTAAAATTGTTATTATTTATATTATTATTATTATTATTGCTAATAGTAATAAAGCAATCTGAAGTTGAAAGTAGATACTTCAATAACGGTGTCTCTATAACATTGTTAAGTGTTGCAACCGCCTCAACACACGGCTGTTAAGTTACTTGTCGTGTCTTGGTTGACGTTACCAAAACGTCATTAGTTTATATAACTGATCAAACTTCACCTGTAGCAATTCTCCGTGATACTATTTTCTGTTTTGCGTCTTGAAGGACTTAGGAAAAGCAATTTTCCTTAGACGAATTCGCCTTTGTATTTCGTTGTTTGTATTTTTTAACAGTTGTCTGCTGTATCTTTTTGTTTTCAGGTGACCAATGGTCTTGACTCCTTTTTGTTTAACCTGTTAATCCTGGGAATGTTGACTGACGTACGTGGTCGAGTGTGGCGAAGACGTCCCTGTGATTTGTACGTTGTTGAGATCACAGCCGTTGTGGCTGTACCCCAGCTGGCTAGTGCCAGGCCGCTACCGACGGCTGCCAACCACGGTGGTGCTGAGGTGAGTTTGAAGAAGTACGAATAACAAATAACCCATGCTTGATACCAAATATGGACATATATCGATACTGTATTTGAAATAACAAAGATATGAAATTGATTAGATACGTTTTCATTGAAGTTTTCGGTACTCCAAGAAACACTATTCGAAGTATTCGAGTGTCAAAACCCAGCACTATAAATGTAGGTGAACGATATTGTTCCGAGCAACATTTGCCTCTTAAGCTATACAATAAAGGACAAGTAGTACAAGTCACTCGAAAAGTAGAGTTGTTTTCTTATGTTACTTTCCACTCCAGGAATTTCAGACTCTAATTTTGATAAGGCTTGGAGACAGACAGACAGACAGACAGACAGACAGACAGACAGACAGATAGATAGGTAGATAGGTAGGTAGGTAGGTAGGTAGGTAGGTAGGTAGGTAAGTAGGTAGGTAGGTAGGTAGGTATAGGTAGGTAGGTAGATAGATAGATAGACAGAGAGCTAGCTAGCTTGGTAAAGAGAGAAGAAATAAGATAGAATAGACGGTAAATGTCAAATTGTCTTTGGAATAAGCGGAATGTTGGTGCATTTAGCAAGACATTGCTGTTGGCTCATATGTTCCATCTTATGGGCAGGCCATTAGAAGTGACGATGAGGGTGCAGTGGTCGAAAAACAAAAATTTCTGCAAAGAAAAAAGGAAACAAAAAAATTCTAAGTGGCACTTCTTCTAAAAAAACGTTCCTGGAAAGTCAAATTTTAGAAGAGAAAAGAAATGCAAAGTAAAATATTTCTTATTGAATGTGTTAAAAAGTTAAAACTAATGGTTATTCTTTCTTTTCAGAAGAAATCATAAAACAAGAAATGTACAAAAGGCATCATTTATACATATATTATGTGAATATATCTGATTAACTTTTGGATTAAAACTCGGGGGGGGAGAATTTCGTGCAAGTCAGTTGCAAGGAAGAATGTCCACCCAACATCATTTTTCTAATGGCCCGACCCTTATCCATCTTTGTCTTCAGAGTTGGAAGTTGCAGCAAAATCTGATTCAGGAAGATGATGCTGTACAAAAATTTATCCACCTGAGTCTAAAAGAAATAACTATATAATTAATGAGTTTCGGAAGCGTTTTCACTATAGATGCCGATTTCTTTCGTTTTTCCAGCCAAGTCGTATCTCCACATCAAGGCAAAGTCAGAGTGTAGCTTTCTACCAGTATTTCCCAACCATCACGTGCGCCACTCCAGTACAGACTTTGGATTTGATGCGGAGCCAATCAAATGAAGGTATGCGTTGTTAGATTGGTAACACGTTGTATGTTTCTAGAAACAGGAAAAATGTAACAAAACACAGTGTTTGCTTGCACAAAGTTTAAAACGTTAACACATTTTGTGAAAATGTAAAGATTTGGCCAAACAGGTTCCTAAGTCATGAAATCCCTCACACATTTTGATCTGAAAACTTGCGTCCAAACTTTAGTTCAAGCTCTAAGTCTAAAATCTAGATCCAAACTGTAGGTCTGAACTCTAGGACCAAACTCTAGGTCTAAACTTTAGGACTAAATTCTAGGTCCAAACTCTAGGTCCAAACTCTTGTTCCCTACTTTAGGTCTAAACTCTTGATCTAAACTGTAGGTTTCTAAACTCTAGGCCTAAATCTAGGTCAAACTCTTGGTCTAAGCTCTAGGTCCAAACTCTAAATCTAAATTCTAGGTTTAAACTCTAGGTCTAACCTCTAGTTTCACACTCTAGGTCCAAACTCTTGGTCCCCACTCTAGGTATAAACTCAAGATCCAAACTCTAAAGCCGAATTCTAGGTCTAAGCTCTAGGTCGAAACTCTTGTTCCGTACTTCAGGTTTAAACTCAAGGTTCACACTGTAGGTCCAAACTCTAAAGCTAAATTGTAGGTCTAAACTCTAAGTCCAAACTCTTGTTCCCAACTCTTGGTCCACACTCTAGGTCCACATTCTAGGTTCAAACTCTTGGTCCCCACTCTAGGTCTAAATTATAGGTCCAAACTCTAGGTCTTAACTTTAGGTCCAAACTTTAGGTCTAAGTTATAGGTCCAAACTCTAGGTCTAAACTGTAGGAGTTGCGATGTGTGGTCAGTAAATTAGAGAAATTTGCCTCGATTTACGTCCAAACTTGATCTCGTTCAGATTCGAAACAAATCAATACCACACCAAGCGAAAGTTAAATACCTTGATTCGCGAGTCCGTTTGTCCAGAACTTAATTATGTTTGTAGACAAAGGTAATCTTAAAAACATCTCATTAAAAAAAGAGTGCATTTCTTTATATGAAGGGTAAATTGAAGGAAAAACAATCAGAGGGTGTTACAATTTTTCTTTTCATTCCTGAGAGAATAGTTCTTCAAGTCAAAACGTATTTCATGACTAAGGCCTTGTCCACAGGTATACGATTTCGCTTGAAAACGCAATCTTTTTCTTTCGTTTTGGCCTTCCGTCCACACGTAAACGATGAAAACAGATAAAACGCTACGAAAACGAAAAAATTTTCATACGTTTTTGATAAAAAAAAATGCGTTTTCAAACGAAAACGTAACACGTGTGGACAGGGCCAAAGTTGTCAACTAGAAGAGAGGTGGTTAATTGCCACTCAAGAAATGAAATGAAAAGAGGACTGGAATCGTCTGCTACGCAATGATGGAAGAACAACTGGCAATCATCATTTCCGTCAGTTGCAATGTGATTCGGACAATACCTTAGATGGAATAAAAGAACCTGTAAAACCAATAGCTTTTGGATTAAACATAATGATTGGAAGTGTAAAACACTCTAAAGCACTGTCGTCTAGGATTGCGTGGGTAGGTGGGTCAAGTCCTTTTGTACTTCTGGAGTAGGAACTACCTGTATCGACTGAGTGAGAAAAAAGGAAATAGTACCAAGGGATATCATGACCTACATACAACCTTTTCACTACTTCAGAGTCGTTATCTTAGATCGTTTGTGTGTCTTGTTTCGAGGAATCCAAGGGCTCAACCCACTATTCGATGATGGCGAGTTTCGCACTGCGAACGTCCAACGTGCCTTCCAGTACCTGAAGCTTTGGGCGGCGCGTCAGAGCCTGGATCGTTTTCATTTTGTTCTTGGACAAGTTTTGGGAGATCACCGCGAGTGTTTGGAAATGCTGATAGGGTTTGTGTTATTTCCTAGTACAATAATTTAAACAAACGTTCTTTTAACACTTCAGAATGCGGGATCTTGGGATAACCGAGAGCTTTGTCATTTAGGTACCTTGGCTGGGACAGCGACGGCTTTCACAACAGCTCATGAAATCGGCTTTCTTGTTTTCTCGTTCCATTTGTGAATCATTTGTTTTATTGTGTGAAAGTGTGTGGATGGAACGAACTGCAGACCCAAGTTTTGAAGCCAAACCAATAACGGGACATTTTTTGATTGGACGTTCACGTTCTCTACAATACCCAAAATGTATTTTAAACCCGACGGTGGCCAGGTGCTCAGCTTGATGCGTAATCACGAGCAGGTTATTGTATTCTGTGATTGATTTTGTTTTGTTCTGTTCTGATTGACCTTCCTATCTTCGCTGCTAAAGGTAACTTGCCAAGCGTACAAGCGCTGCCATTGATACTACTACCACCACTACTACTACTACTACCACTACTACTACTATTACCACTACTACTACTATTACCACTACTACTACTACTACTACTACTACTACTACTACTACTACTACTATTATTACTACTACTACTACTACTACTACTACTACTACTACTACTTCTACTACTATTACTACTACTATTTCTACTTGCTATACTGCAATAACAAAACCAAGAATACCACTGTCGTGTACTGCATTGTTGTAAATGACAAACCGGGATTTAAGTGAAAATCATTCATTCCTCATAGACTTTCTTCCACCATCAGCCTAATATATTAACATTAAAGGTTTGATATTGATATAATCAGTACAGCGACAATTGTTGTTCTTTCTCACCAGTTGAGTAGAGTTAAACAATCTCCGCACTTAAGTACATGCTTATTTATCTTTGCATATGAATCGTTTTATGTTTTAGTTTCGCTTGCTCAACTATACTGGAGGAAGGTACAGCAACTGAGATAGCAGCCACTCTCTACGAACTATGTTTAGGACTCGCCCTCATTCCTTCTGAAGTTCAGTCAGACAATGGCAGAGAATTTGTTTCACATGTTGTAAGGTATAGTTTATTTGCATAAGACTTTCTTTTTTCTTTCCCATATGTAAGTACTGTATATAATAACAAGAAAGAGCATTTGACAAATCTCACTACTTTGTAGACAACTTATGGAGACCTTTCAAGTGGACGTGAAACTAGCCAAACCTCGCTCGCCATGGACAGGAGGACGATTTGAACGATTTATTCAAACCATAAAGACCATGTTAAGCGCGAAGTTGGAGCAATATCCGGACTATTCCATAGAACTTGCTTTGAAGACTGCAATGTATGACTACAACACGTAATTATCTTTTAACTCGTTCCTGGTATTGTAAGTATTTAGTTTCAAAAAGTGCTTCAAATTACATAAACCTTCTTATTTAAAAGTTGTATTTTATGTAGCTTACGAGAGTGTTGTTGGTGGAAATCGTAAATAGTTAGCTAGTGTATCCACGGTTTAATAATGGTTAGTAAGGCTTATTTACAATTCGGTAGCTTTTGCAATTGTAATTCGATAACTCGCAGTACCGGACAAGAGTCCTTCGAAATATCCACGCAAAACCATTTTACAGGGTTCATTTCCGTACTAACTATAACGCGTTGATTGTTTCCAGTCGCAGACACGAGGCTCTGTCTTCATTTGGCCAAAGCTTGGCTCCTGTGGATGTGTGGTGTGCAGGAAACCGCGAGAGACGCCTCCAACAAATTGTGAGCCCAGACATATTGAATAAATCGCGGGCATATCCGGAAGTGATCGAGACACAAGAGCCAGAATTTGACCAGTACGTTCAAACGATATAGTTATCAATTAATACAAGACTAAACATAAAAAGTTGCTGAACTATAAATTTGTCAACAATTTTCTGAAATATAGAACTTTAAAAAAAGATACTAATGATCTCAGTGATTATCAAAAACGTAAAGGTGACAAATTTTTATTCAAGCAAAATCTTCCGTACCTTGGTGATATCATTTTAAATTTACGTAATCTACTGAAATGTTGCTTGAGTGGCGAATCCCGGCCAGCAGTCTAGGTTGTCTATGTATTTTGAAACTTAAAATTTAGGAACACTTAATTGTAAATCATTGTACACAAAATAGTTCTTTCCTTAATAGAGAAGCTGCTACAGCGCTGTTCGATCGTGCGTCAAATGTTGTTGGACATGCAACGAAAAGCTCGATGATTGCTGAAAGTAAAACAATCACAACTCGACAGGTATGTTTACTTAGTAGATGCAATAACAAAAATGCATTGTTGCTACACTGTATAGATCAACATTTTTGCCCGACTTAATTAATCATACTGGTATTGCTCAGAACACAATTTTATCTCGTTAAACTAAATTTAAATGTGATTTTGAATAAGTTTTATTCGACATTTTGTGGTATGACTGGCTATTTCCACTTGTCCCGCGTACTTTACTGTCCAAATATCATTATCAAACAGATACTTAACTTTGTAAAAAGATATACACAGCACACGTGCAAACGTATGTGTACGTAAGAACGTGCTATTTGAGTTTGTGCATACATGTGCGTGTAGATATATATACAGGTGGTGTGTGTATATGTGTGTTTGTTTGTATTTGCCTATGCGTGAGTGTTAATGTCACGGTGCGTACGTTATAGCGAGATCCTGATGAGTGAGACGTTCAGCTTTTCCAGTTGCTAGGATCAACATTTTGTGACAAACCAAATCCAAAATAGAATAGAAAAATAGCATTTATCGCTGTATACTTTTAGTGTAAATGCATGCATTAAATAATCAAGAAAAGGGAATTCTTGGTCACTCTTTACAGAATAAACTCCTCGGGAAAGCCATAAATGTTGGAGATATCGGAATTATAGACATTCCACAAGAGGATCGTTTGGCATGTAGCCAAAAAAATCTCTTGGTGAAAGTCATCGATATTAAACACGATAAGTTAATGCTGGCACCAATACTGAAAGACCGAGTTGGTCCAAACATCGAGAGACTTTATACGAAGCAGGAGTTCAAGAAAGGTATTACTATAACTTATGTTGTTAAGTTTTAAACTCAGGATGCAAAAGGATTTAGAGACAAGTATATACCTAATGGGCTTTACACACATGTTGAACATCGGTAGGAGTAGAAAGAATTAAGTGTTGTATACTGGTGAAACAAAGTCTGAAATGCTTTTCCTTAAATGATATTTTTTTTGGTGGGACGGAGGTTGGTTTTCAGTAAGAGATTTCCCGTTTTAAAACGTTTTGTTTATATCAAATTATTTGGGTCTTTTCCTATACATTCTGCATTGGGCCGATCGGAAAGATACCTTTACCCTTAGTTTTAATGGATACGTTTCTGAATGTTGTATCGCAAATTGGTCAAGGAAAGAGTCGGTGTTAGGTTTGTCAAATACGTTTATAGCCATATAATTTTGTGTAAAAGGGCTTCATTTTTGTTAGTTAGACGTATGAAGCTATATAAATATAATAAATTATTTCCTTTGGGTATAATCATCTTGGTTTATGCTTCCAGAACACCGATTTTGTTCCATTCATTGGCATTGTAGTTTTTATCGAAATCGATACATCAAATTAGGAATGATACAACTTATCAATGAAAAAGTTAATAAAATCATACTCTTCCGTCACAGCTTCAACAGCAAGTTGTGATCTAGTAATCTTTTTTCAAATGTGCATCATCGCACTGAAGGTGTTTGTAATTCTGATTAAGCGAAATGTTTGATTTCTTTGATAAGCCGAGTCACTGTCGCCAGAGATGAAGCAAACGCTATTCCCAGACGAAAGTGGTTACAGTTCCCTAACGATGTGGAAGAAGAAATTCCTTAACAAACGAATCCTTGTGGCAGAAGTATATTCGCGTTTATGCGAGGACCATAGTTTGCTTCACTACTTTGGTAAGGCTACTAATATTGTTGTTACTGGTGTTATTGTTTTTCTTTCTTCTTGTTCTTGTTCTTGTTTTTCTTGTTCTTGTTCTTCCTCTTCTTAGAAAATGATCTTCGACGTTTTTGTTCCAATATTTGCTCATATTATGACAACATTTATAATATTTTCTAACAACACCTATTTAAGATGTAAGGTAAGGTATAAACGATAAATTATATCAAGAACCCCTCCCCCTTCCCAATCCCCTTGTACATTTGATATGATTTTAGGGTCGTACCCTTGATAGTTTTACGTACCGAAAATACTACCTATCACAATGATGGAGAATATGTGCCTAGAAACACACACAATTTATATGTTGCCCTACACCATAATACATTTTGTGAATATATCACAAAACTGTAGCATAACTGGGTCCTATCCCATAACCCAAAATGGTAGTGTCATTACAGACAAGGATTAATTTCATCGTCATATGCTGCAGTTATAATTCATTGAACCTAATTTTCCAACTACACCATGTACTTGCATTGTGCAAGATGATAACGTATATTTTTTTCGAAGCCCCAGCGACACAGAGATCTGTTTGGCCTTTGTTGTTATCTGAGCAACCATCCAATAGTAACGAAACCACATTAGCAATCAGACAATGGGTTACGAAGATCACGAAGGAGTTGGGTAGACGTCTACCTGAAGAGGAAATGATGAACGAAGCGTTGCTTGCGGTTTCCGATTTGCTCTCGTCGATGCAGCCTCAAACCGAAATAAAAGGCTTCACATCGCTGGATCAAGATTCATTCATCCAGACATGCAACGAATTCTATCTTTTGTGGAGGAAGAAGATGTTCCAGGAATTCCCGGATTACAAGAATCTCTCTCCGATTGCCTGAGCACAAGAATCGCGTTGGTATGGCTGAATTCCGCTCATCTAGATGATCGCCTCCGACATTTTGCCAAATGTAAGCTACAAATTGCAATGTGTTTTAACAAACTAAAAATAAATAAATGTATTTACGAATTCCACCCTTTATAAGAGACGAGACAGGAATAATCCTTCGTAAGAAAGCATTTAGAAATAAGTTCATCAATTCAATTTGTACGACACCAGTTTTTCGCTTTGTCACGATTTGAATTACAATAGTACGTAGATTTTGTTTCTGGTGATGGTGTTATTTTGTTATGGGCTTTGTGTCAATATTTCATTTTTTAACACAAGAAATTTATTTTCCTATGTTTAAGATTCTCAGCCAGCGAATCTCCAAAGAGAATGTGATTCATGTTTAAGAAAAGTAATGTTATGGAAGAACTGGAGCTGTACCATCTGTCAAGCCACCCTCTGTTATGAATGTTCAGTAGCTGTGGAACTAGGTATCCTCAAAGATCATAACAACTCCATAAGGGCAGACAAGGAACAACACGACGCTGTTTTAGAAAAATGTAGGTGTATTTGATATTAACCATTACAAAGTTTCCTGTTTTAATAGGGATATTTTTTTACAAGTCAGGCCGTATTTTGGTAGCCTTCAGGCGAGCATAGTACAACTAATGAGTGGAAATAAATCCCCATATAAAACAGAAAACCGTATAATAAGGTGTTTATTATATGGGTTTTGATCAACAAGGGTCAATATGGTATGTTTTTCGCCGCAGGGTTTGGTGTAAAGCTGGCGTTTCGAGCGTTAGCCCTTCGTCAGAGCAGTCTACATTACACGTCATGTGTAGCCAAAGAAAATACAATGAAAATTCATCTTGAACAGAAAGTGGTGAACCCGCATAACAAAACGGTTTACTAAACTGCAAGAACAAAGCACTCCAATATTTGATAGACTCATAATAATAATACCTGACCCAACTTGAATTTTTTTCCATTATTGATATTTAATGTATTGCTAAAGATTGTTTCCAATGCATTGTTAGTGAAACAGTTACATTTTTTTAGGAATTGACAGTACATGTTTTTCTTTCTATATAGCATGGCTTCCAATTAAAGAAGAAGGCAAATCCACTGGTAACGACGAAGGCACTCAAACCAAAGGATGAGCCGCTTCATTATCGGTATTAACTTACGTTATATAACTTGCTGCAGAATGTTTCTTTAAAATTATCTTGTATGTGTTCTGAAGCTGTTGTGTCAATTGTTATTTTCTTTTTTTTTACCTCTAATAAAGTTCAGTGTACATAAAGGTGTGTTTCTTCATCGCACGTACCTAATCTGGTTTTTATCTATATCATTCTGAAATGTTTATGATTATCAAGAAATACACTGTTTTCAATAATTAAATTATTTTTTTATTTATTCGTATTTTAGAAAATGAAATGGCAGAGGAACACGATTCTGAGTTATTGGCTGGTCTTGAGGTATTTGGAAACTCGTATGATATTTTTTGATTGATTATGTTGGTGTTCACTGTCAAATTATAAAAGTTTGAAAGAAAATATTAAATTCTTAAATTAATTAAATATTTTTTGATACATCAAAAATTAATAGATATACAAAATTATATTTTTTATTTCGGCTGTATGTCCAAACATGAAAGTTACAAACATTTTTGTCACTGAGGTCGAGGAACAACTTTTACCTTAAAAAGATAGGCTGTTCCCGGAGTTAAAGAGTTTCTAATTTTGACAGAATGGCACATCACAATTGTTTTATAGTAAACATTTAAATTTTTTTCGTTTAATTGTCATAGTCAAACATTTCACATGGCGAACCGGAAGTTCCAGGACAGAAAATGAATTTAGACGAAGATCAGGACGTTTATGTCAGTGTAAGTGCTAAGGTAAGTAACATATTTTATTTAAACGGTTTGTAATGGTTTATCGTAAGCTATAATTTGTAATAAAATCAGAAATAAGAAAAGTTTTATATATATTTTTGTTTTTTGATGGTTTCAGTAAGACCTATAATAGCAAAACAACTGCAAAAATTAATTAGTGTACAAAATGAAAATAATTCACATTAAGTTCCTCCCCTATTTTCTAGGATTCAATAACACTGAGGTCCGCAGTGGAAATGCAAGCAGCACATATGGGAAACGTTCAGCGCCTTAAAAAGGGGAAAGAAAAGAAAGGAAGTGTGCCATGTTCCTGCACAAAGTCCAAACCATGTAACAGTATGAAATGCAGATGCCGTCGCTCTGGAGTTCCTTGTTCCTCTTCTTGTGATTGTTACAAATCAATCTGCTACTTTAACTTGCATCAGGTAGGTACCAAAATATATAAACTCTTATTACGATTATAGCAGTGTTATGGCATACTAAATTATTTTTGAATAAAAGTGACATACGAGAAATAGAGGTGAGCTAGATGGTGCACATCTCTTTGTATAACAAACCCGCATCGAGTCCCTTTAATGTCGTTGAAAATCAGACTTGCTTTTAGATGAACAACGTTTAGAAGATAGATGTTTATAGAATATATTATATCGAACTTTCGCATTCAAACACACGCACAAACACGCGCGCGTGCA
>JAOEHT020207966.1:0-11132 GCA_025448195.2 Parazoanthus atlanticus | reverse complement strand
TATATAAACTAGTAAAGAAATGCATTAATAAACGTGTCCCACAATTTTTACAAGGCTATTTTAGATTTAACAGAGAACTAGTAAAAAGAGAGACACGACAGAGCAATTTACTACATGTACCTGCAGTGAAAACTGAATCGGCTAAGAAGTCCTTTTACTATCATGGAGCTGTAGTTTTCAATAAGCAACTTAATTGAATTGTTTATAGTGTTTTTTTTATTGTAGCATAATCTATATTGTAAATAGTTAGTTTTATCTATTATATTGTTGTAAATAGCTAGTTGAATCTATTATACTGTTGTAAATTTTACTGTTTAGTCAGGGCTCCCACTGATAACAGTTTCTATAATTGAAACTGAAGGGACTACCCTGACCAAAATAAATAAAGGTTTCGATCTATCTTCCTATCTATCAGTCTGCGATTTTGAGATATATTGAGATATGTTGCCACAAGTAAGTTCTGCAGCAACATATCATAACATGAGCGTAGAAATAATAGAGTTTCAATAAAACATTTTGCAGCGCTTGCACTGAATTGCAAGAGTAATGCAGTACTGCAATAGGCAATACTTACTCTAACTTGTCTCTCCACGTATTGTTGCAGAGGACTCGTACGCATATCTCACGGTGTTCTTCCTTAGCGCGTTTGGGGCAGGTATCATCATGGCCGCCATCACCATTTACACCTTGGTCATGCAAAGAAGGTCGAAAAGTCATTCTATTGCCGTTCTTCACAAACCACGTAGAATAATCCTTCCCTCACTAGACGCAAAGGTAAGATTAAATTTTCTGCAATCTTCTTCAGTCACAAAGGATCATCTTTCTTTGAACGTAAGACCCATTACAATGACTGAGCATGCAGGGGGGTCTTCCCATACATATGCTACAAACCAGCATTATCCTTCCCCTTCTTCAACTACAATACCGGCCAAAAAACTTGAAACGCGCCTAAAACGCAATAAAATGACTATAAAATATACTACATGTTCCTTTGATTGCCCCTAACTCCGTTCATTGTTGAATTGTTTTGCGATTGAAACTACTACAGGGGATTATAAAAATATGTTATCAGCATTTAACAGAGGTGGGGAGGGGACATGGAGAGAAATTGTCTGCCTTCATATAAGCGTTGCAAAGACTTTGGTCGGGATTGTGACTTGAGCCGACTTAAATGAAATTCTCTTAAAAGTAACTGATGAAGAATCATTTTTGCCATTGAAAGTACAGCTAAAATCGCGGAGTCCATGCTATTGTTCGCAAGCCACGAACAATGTTACAACAACAACAACAATCTTTATTTCTACTCACACACATGCATTACAATAATTATCAAATAGTCTCACAGACAGGTTTGAGCAGTCCGCTACTTAGAATAACCATGGGGCTAAACGAGCTAAGTAGCGGGCTTAGAAAAATATAAAGTATAAGAATGTACATGGCTAGAACAGACAGCAGGATACAAAGTATTAGAAATCTATATAAGCTATTTACAAACACAGAAAAAATCAGTAGATAGTTTGTTTCAGCGAGCGGGAAAATTTACTGCCATCTTTTGTTCGCTGACCGCTGTAACGTCTTAGACTTGAAGATAATACCCATTGTATTGCAATTCTTCATAAGTCACGAATAACCACTCTTCGGCAAACCACCTTTTGATGGCGAGATCCATTCTTTCCATCTTTACGACATAATAGACGTTTTGCTGAAGTAATTTAGAGAACACTATCTATTCAGTAAAACTACGAACCAGTAGCCGGTTTCTATATTTTTTTTTTGCTTGATTTATGATATTTCCGGCTTTCATTCAGTCTCCCAGTTGACTTTTGTTCAGCTCTCATATTCCCTCTCTCTGTTTGGAAGCCTTTTCAACAATATAGTAATTATACCACCATAAATCTTACGCTGCACTTTTTGCAGGGCAATCATCAGCACATGAATGGAAACCTTGCTCATCACCGGTTGTCAGCGGATAACGACCCGGAGGGCCCAATACCTGCCAGGGGGGCCGAAGTACTCATCTCAACCTCTGACGTCAACAAGAAAGCGCCCAAGCAGTTCAACGTTGATCGGTAAGCAAACTGAAAGTGAGCGGCCACTCGTGTCATTTATCATTCCTGTTCTTCTAGTTGTCAGTTTTGTTTGTACGCTCACCTATTCTTTGTATGTTGTAAATATCCTAAGATATAGTGGCGACCAAGATGCCGCAAACAACAACAACAACGAGAAGCCGAATTTCTACTTGAACCCAATGTACGACAACAAAGGGCCAAATCCCAATGCAGCTTCAGGCTCCAAGCCTCCCAGTCGCACGTCATCCAAGAACCCCTTGAACGCAGCGGGTAGCGGGACTCAATCAACAGCACATGCCGCGAACGGAGCTTCAACTGAGACTGGACCTCAGGCTCCCACAGGTATGCAATGCAACGGTCAGCATTAACCCCCGGAGTGACGGGCGACGCTAGAACGGGTATACTAAAAAACAACATCATTACAAATTTAATTAAATGACCACGAACGATAACACAGGTTACTGTCAATTACAATACAAAGTTTCTCCTAAGTAAATCGCCAAAAATTATTGAATGCTTCAAATCTCAGCAATTTTGGACATTGGATCTCGTCTGTAAGTTGAACGTTGCCACAGACTCACAGTTGCTATGTGACTGACTACTCATGAACAACAATTAAAGTAATCATACGAATGAATTTTGTAAAAACATATTCATAATAAAGATATTTAATGAACTCTTACTTAACAGACGCCTCGTTAAGACCGGCACTACAGAACTCCAGTCATTTTACTGTAATCAAACATATTTTAAAATTTACAGTTAAATACTGTTAGTAACAGAAACTGTTTTCATAGTCAGAATCATTTGAAATAACCCCAAACCTATCAATTTCTTAAACGCAATATTCATTACTTATAAAATATTGTGCCATTTTGTATTATAAGAGCCTTTAATCATACATTTGAAAACTTCATGAACTTCAAAAGCCAAAGTCAAATATTGATTCACATAAACAAGTACTGATACATTTTCGTCTGTGATAGTTTGCTTAGTAACATCATGTTCACCCGACATTAGCTTTCTTCTCCTTTGTCTTATTATTGCCAACAAAAGTTTCCATAGTATTACGTCATTCGTCATTAAGAGGTCCCGAGAGTGCCCGTCTTTACGTCCATACTTTCTCAGGGTTGCTCAAAATTTCCTCAGAAAAATGGTGTTTGCATTTTAATGCCCAGCCTCAGTGTGCTAAAGGAATTTCATTGGTAATAATAATAATAATGATGATAATAATAATAATAATCGTCCTTATTAAAACCATAAGATACATGTCTCATTTTGCATTAAAACTATAATACAACTGTTGAAACACTAACAATACTGAAAATACAAATTACTACGAAAGGGTTTATACTAATGAAGACATTACATTGCAAGATTATATTTGAATATTGGCCTGTTGATGAAGATAGTTTTGCATTATCTTGAAGGGGAGTCTAGTGTCTGTTGCAGCTGGAATAACGATGACAAGTCCTTTGCATTTCTTCCCAGGAACACAGCAACAAAATCAAAGCAATTTTCCTCCGGCACGGCCCCGGACAAGCAGCGATTCCTCTCCTTACGGGTCCCTCAAGCGGCCCCCCAGGAGCTGCAGCACAGGGAACGTCAGCCAGCACGCCCAACACAGGGGATTTCCGGGTAGATACCCGAGCAGTGGCAACGTCAATCAGCAGCAGGCCCAGGGACTGTACACAAAGAACCTCAGCACGGGGAACATGAACCAGCAGCAGCAGCTACACAACCAACCTAACCAGCAGCAGCAGCTACACAACCAACCCAACCAGCAGCAGCAGTTACACAACCAACCCAACCAGCAGCAACAGCCACACAACCAACCCAGCCAGCAGCAACAGTTGAACGTAAAGAGCCTCAGCAATTCGCCCAGCAGAATGCCTCATGGCGCGCCTAACGGTCCGATGGCTCACGGCCGCGCCGCCACCATGCCTCGCACTAGATGGCCCACCCCAAGGCAGGTGATAGCCATGTCAGGACAGGCGCAGCCCGCAGGGGCTCGGTTCCCAGTCCCTCCTGGCTGCGCTCCCCAACACCAACAGTTTGCTGGACAAAACTTACCGTCGCGACAACAACACCAGTCACCTGTGCGACACACCCGGCCAGCTAGTCCATACAACTACAGTACTAGCGGTAGAGACGCTAAAGGCAGCCAGCAACACGGCCAACTCCAGGCTCAGGGTCAAAGTCAAGGTCATAACAACCCAAATCCTAACTTGGTGCAACATTCACACAGAAATACCCGCTCAGCACCAAATACGCCGCAGCAAACTCGTAGGGCAATACAGCAACAGCAACAGCAACAGCAACAACAACAACAACAACAACAACAACAACAGCTGCAACAAAAACAACAGCAGCAACTACTACTGCTACAACAGCAGCAGCAAAGCGGAGAAGCAACTCACTATCCAGTTGTCCCCAGTCACCTGTCAAATGGTCCATTGCATCAGGGTCACGGCCAGGAAGTCACGCAGGCGCAGTACATGCAGGACTATAACCCTATGAATGTGAACACCTTGCCTGGCTCTAGACGAGGATCTTCGATCAGCAATGAAGATAATCACTCAACCAGCTCCAACTACGGCACGGTCGGGCGCCGGCCAACTGCGCACAGACAGAGTCCTGCCTCCGTCAGGAAAACAAGTGGCGACATTGCCTGTCAAGAGAGGGCTGGGGCCAACGGGACAGCCAATCCCATGTACGAGAGCCGGGCTGCAGCGCAGAGCCCTCGCCGGTACAGTGTGGAGATGCAACCAGTTCATGTAACCAGAGTCGCACCCAGTAGGCAGCAGTCGTCACCGGGGCACGATATCAGCACGCCTACATCTGGTAAGCTGAGCCGGAAAGGTTCTGATCCTGGTTATGGCTCGGGTAGCTCCAGTGCCGGGCAGCGTAGCGGCCGCTCGGACACACTCACCTCTAACCACCAAGGCGCTACCGCGGGCTCCAAGCTTCTGAGTGAGCCTAGTCATAGGGCAATCGGTACTAGCCTCTCAGACCTAGTCTCTCCTCTGGATTCTATGTCTAATGGAGAAACGGCCCGACCCTCCGGGCTTTCTAACTCAGATAAAAACTCTTACTCTCTGCAGCAGGGAAATAACTCTTTCCAGGCTCTTCCCCCTCCTCCGCCGGAAATGATGAGCGAAAGCTCGGGCTCTGAAGACGATCTCTATAGCATCGTTGCCAAGGGAACGTATAGATCTGTCCTCCCTGATGATTATTCTCTAGGTAGGAAGAACAATGCTAAAACGTCTTCTTTGAAAACTCAAAAATGTTACAGATCGCCGGAAAAAAACAAACTGTTACCGGCTCGAAATACAGACGTTTGAAATAACATTATGTTAATAACATTTAATGAATTTAAGCGACTTCACGTGTAAATTACCGAAGTCTGCTTTTCCTTCTCAAAATCGAATACCTGAGTAAATTTGCCGTTGAATGGCAAGCAAAACACATAGTTGGGGAAAAAACTATTATTTTTTTGTAAAAGATGTTCTATTTTATTTCTATCGCACTGTTAAATGTGTAACAGTTACTTTTTTTACCTAGTATTTATACTATAAAAAGGATGACTCATATTAGTAATGAGTTTGAGAAGGACTGGCAATTAATTAAACCCTCGGGGTGTCTAAACCTTTTACTCTTTAAAAATGAAAATGAATGTAAAACTGCAAGCTGCAGTCTCAACTTTCTGTACATAGTAATTTGTGTGGCACCAGCCAGCGGTCTTTCTTTTCCTGTCTCCGTATCTGACTTCGCTTGTACTTCCATTGTGGATGACTAACACATGCGCACTGACATCCTTAGATAATGGGTCCAGGCCACTTAGCAAAGAACGCTGACTATTTTCCATTTGTTTGCTTATCAGAGACGGGCAAATCGCAAGCTGGAGACGCGCAGCCTGACGAATCGGGGACAAATTTGATAAAATTCAGAGACGCGTTGAGCGCGAAACTGGAACTATTGCAACAGTCGCTCTTCCAGAAATAAGACAAGCCACAAGTTGACTGAACCACGTGCCTTCATGGCAACAGACAGTGACCTATTAAGGCCAACTCTGGACAACTAGTGCAAATGGTGCTTTCAAAACATGCACAAAACACTGAAGCTTGCTGTTTCATTAATACGTCATTATGACGGCGTCTAATGAACTCTTGACACTTGACAACCTTCAGTATGACAACACGGGACGTCAAGCCATGAAATGAACTAATTGACTCCTTGTAAACAACTAGACCTTTGTAACTTTTATCGCAACTGCAGTGACGATTCGTGGTTCGTTTCAATAGTGGTAACAAGTGATACAATGTATCTATAAGCGTTTTCTATGACAATTTCCTCGCTAGAACCGGGTGTAAACTGTGTTGTAAGTAAAACGTCGTTTTAAGACGTCTGTAGGGTGTTTGGAACTCTTCAAAACGCAATCGCAATTTGATTGCGTAAGATTTTATAGATTCTCAGTTGAACTGAGTAAGACTACATTTGAAACCTCAGAAAATAATTAAGTATCTATAATTGTGTTACCTAATCGATAACACTACTTATGATAAAATTAATAAAGGTTTTTCAATAGTTGAAGTGAAAAAATGAACAAAATTGAAACGAATGGGAAAAAATTCAGTACAAAAATGTGTTGGATTGAATTGCATATTTCTATTTGTAATATGTAGAATTTCAGTAGCAAAAGTGTTCCCCGCCGTATCGCCCGCGTGGTGAATCAGTACTATCCTTGTTTTGCCATACGCTGAATTTCTTGTTCTTGAAGCCGTGGACTTCGTAGTTCCTACCTTATTTCTAACAAACCTGCAAAACAAGGACAGGCAGTCCTCGTAATGGAAACCTGACACGCCCCTTGTTACTTAGAATCCAAGTAGAGCGCAAAAAGTATTGGGATATTCAGATCACAGATAGGTTCGCGGATTCATACTGTGCAAGTAACAGGATTACGTAACACAATTTGCTGCATTGTCTATATAATTAGAAATAAGCGATATATTGTGCCAGGATTGGCTGCTTATAATATTAGAGTAACTGAGAAACTTTCATAGATCTAATGTTTTGGAACTTGCTAATAAACGTTACTTTCCCTTAATTCTGGCCTTGCATTTTCCCAACAGAATACTCAATCAACCATTTCATAAGTTGCCTTCTTGGTCACCACAATAGCTTGCATAGCTGGCGCTCTTTTGGCTTTTTTTTGCTAGGAATCCAGCACAACTGGCACGGTCAACTCAAGTTTGCATCATCCCGGCGCGACAGCGCACAAAAAAGCAAACTGGAGCGTCTGCTATGCAGGATAGGCATGCAGTGTTAGGCATGCAGTGTGTTGGTCATGCAGTGTTATGCATGCAGTGTGTTGGGCATGCAGTGTTAGGCATGCAGTATCAGGCATGCAGTATTAGGCATGCAGTGTTAGGCATGCAGTATTAGGCATGCCGTCAGTTAGGCATGCAGTCAGTTAGGCATGCAATGTTAGGCATGCAGTGTTAAGCATGCAGTGTTAGGCATGCAGTGTGTTGGGCATGCAGTGTTAGGCATGCAGTGAACATTAGACATGCAGTGTGTTGGGCTTGCAGTGTTAGGCATGCAGTATTAGGCATACAGTGTTAGGCATGCAGTGTGTTGGGCATGCAGTGTTAGGCATGCAGTATTAGGCATACAGTGTTAGGCATGCAGTGTGTTGGGCATGCAGTGTTAAGCATGCAGTCAGTTAGGCATCCAGTGCTAGGCATGCAGTGTTAGACTAATTTCACTTGCGTTTTCAAGGTTTCCGAACAGGAGGTTGCGTGATGACGCCGTCAATTTACTACCAGTACCAGAATGCTTTACGAGTTTCCTTTCTTATTCAAATTTTTATTCCCTCATGAGGATAGTAGAACAATTTATTGACACTAATTACTGTATCTTACAAAAGAAAGTTGGCAAAGCATTCTGGTAGTGGTAGTATGTGTAGTATATGACGCCATCATGCAAACCTCCCATTGGCCTCGTCGCTTCCGTGACTTGGGCAATGAAGCGAAACTTTGAAAACTCGCGTGATATTAATCCTTAATTTCACGAGCCCCATGTCATTACAAATACAAACACTTCCATAATACGCCCTATTGTCCATACTGAAATACGTCTAAACTGAGGCCAAGTTCCAGAAAATATACAGCAAACGTACGAGAACTTGGAGCTTAACCTCGATTTGAAATTGTTCAAGGACACTAGCACTGGGGCTACATCACTGCTACGAACTGTTTGTTTATTGCTCACTTCGCCGTAATGTTGCTTTAAATTTCAAACTGAAATTTTTTATGTGAAAAATTAGTAAATTAACCCCTCCCCCGTCAGTTGGCGTCTGGTCTATCATATGATATTCTGTCTGAGCGATGGTCAGAAAAACGAACAGATGTTCTGAGTAGTCAAGCTTCGAGGGCAACTCTAAAGCTTTGAGGATTTTATATGAAAGTTATCAAGCCGACAGTCGGTCGACGCATACAAATCGACGACCAGACTAAATACTAACTTCTAAGCTTGGGCTGCCTGTGCTCAGAGCTATAAATGCTACATAAACTGTCTGCACAAAAACAAACGATATTTTCTCGTTTATTCTTTCATTTACAGTACGTTTAGGTTTGGAGCTTTAAAATTTACTGGAGAAAACAATTCTGTCATCCAGAACTATGAACCTAGGCAAGGCTCATATTGCGTGCGCCCTTGTTCGAAAGGAGTTGAAATTGTACCTGACACTTGCTTAATCTTTTTTTTCTCAACGTAAAGACAATAAGAAGTCTCACTCCAACAACAAACAGAAGCATTCGCTCATATATGCATATTGACGAAGTTTCAGGGGGATTAGAACTGGCGCGAGGTCCGCCATTGTTGTTCGCCGTATATGTTGGTCGTGTCAAAACATCGGAGAAAAATAAGTGTTCTATTCACCAAACAAGGCTAGAAATTCTTATACTGACTATCGATAAGAGTATCTTAAAATTAAACACAAGCAAACTTTATGACCTGTCCATTTTAAGATAAATATTAAGCAAATAAAAAACGTTACAACATCGGCTTTGTCCAAGCCCAGGCTCCTGGCCGTTTGACCTCGCTTTTTCTTAGAAGAAGCTGTGATTTTCCCAGAATGTCATTTGATATGAGTTTTCTTCAGTTTGTTTATTCGAGGGAAATATTTTGTAATGCACCGTGTTTTTCTAATTTTCAATAACAAAAGCTCAATCAACGTGCGTAACAGTTTATGGGTTGCTGCTTTAGGTGTATCTACCTTACAAGGTAAGCAAAACATCAGCTATGTTATATATATGTGTGCCCTGAGAGTGACAGCGGCAGCGTTGCTGAATACGTTTAGTTTTATACTACGATATTAGCCTACAGTAGATAATAAATTTACATGTTTGTCTGTAAATCTCCTGCGTTGTTTCTTAACAGTAATTATCTAGTTATACTGAAAGTAAGTTAATCTTCTGTATTTGTAGGAATTGCTAGACTTAGTTCGATCAAACAGATCAAATAACATGACTGTATAGGCCTGTATATAGTACACAGTTTGTATCGCTCAACATACTCTACTAACTTCACTTGGATGTGCTGAAACCTGAAAGAATAGTTTCTGTAGCATTAACGATCCTGAGCCGGACTATGTGCTGAGATTTGTTTTAACTTAACCAGAGCATCTTTATCAGATACAGGAGTGTACTTACTGGTTGAGGGGATACCAGTGGCGTGTACTAATGTTTCGCTTCAGTCAATTCTCCTGATCCTGCAGTTGGTCTGGTTTGACACAGCGGCTATCACAACAGTGAATAACTGCGCCTGTGAAAAGAATGGAAAAATTTATAATTTGTCGCCACTCACAGGAAAAAATGGGCAGGCTAGGTGAGCGTGAAATGATAATTATGATAACCTGGCAAACTGACCTTGTTTTACCGATCGACACAGATGCCAACGGCTGGGAAAAAAGTATGTTAAACAATACAATTATCCACAAAGTATGATCTGTAACTTCCAAGGAGCTATGACATTGAAGTTTAAGCATACAATGTAATCTATTGCACATTTGCACACGAGGGGGAAAATTATTTAAATTAAAGTTTCGTCTCGCGAGCAAAATATGACTCAATGATTTTGTCCTTAAATTTCACACATGTTCACAGCACCGTACACAATGTAAGAGTTTAATTTTTAATAAACTTTAAAATCATAAAAATAAATTAAATAATAAAATAACATACTTCAGTTCGTAAAATAGTTAACTCGATTTTAGGGACGATCCATTACACAACCACCAAGGGTAATTCCGTTTGACGTTTGTGAGATTGTAGCTAGTATTAGCGCTCTTTGCATATTCACAATCTACCATGTAATTATGTTTTTAGTTACATATCGACAATAAAAAATTGTTTTGCATTTTAGTAAACACATTTTAGTCTCAAACCTAGTTGGCGTAAAATTCATTTTTTACGGCCACCTTTTAAGGATCTTAAAAGATCGAGCAGCCTGATTGGTTCCAAGAATGAACTAACTTTCAAGTAATGCAAAATGCGTATGAAGTTCTAACTCACGTGGAAGATGATTTCATATACTTTAAACTAATACATTTTATGGTCAAAAGCAATCTTGTTTTCTTTCGTCTCAGGTTTGATTTACCATCAAAGTACCCTGGCTGGAGGTTGTTCTACAACCCTTGTCTTCCCATCGTGAGACACAACGTTAACTGTCCTGTTAACAGCTCCGTAAGTTGAGTTGTAGACCTATTTAGAAGAAATGTTGTTTCTTGCGCATAAAAAAGATTACCTGTATTAATTTTTTGAAAATATTATTTGATAGATTCTTCATGTAACGACAGGCGGCAGAACCTGCAAATCATGGGGGTCCCAGGAACAAGTGGAGTGTCAACTCCGAGCTGCTAACGGCCACCGCAGTTCATCTGGCCAAGTGGCGCTGGTCTATAAAATACCGTGAGTTAAGTGACACATGGCTCGCTACAACAACGAAACATTCAATTGCACTTTTTAACGGCTTGTGGCAGTTATGCACATATCAGTGTTG
>JAOEHT020207872.1:0-11133 GCA_025448195.2 Parazoanthus atlanticus | reverse complement strand
CGTATAAAAACCTACATTTTAACAAGTCAGCCTGAATAGGTTCTTATATATCGGGGCCCAGTTGTTCAATGCCCGATTAGCACTAATCCTGGGTTAACTCTATAGGTTTTATTAAGAGTTAACCAAGGATTAGTGCTAATCGGGCTTTGAACAACCGGGCCCAGGTCGAGTAAGGAAAGACCGATTATTATTTAGCCATCCCAAATCTGTGTTTAGAGAATACAAGCACACAGTGATTAATCGGGTCGAGTAAAGAGAGACTGTTATTACATTATTAAGCATCCCGACTGTGTGTTAAGAGAATTGCAAGCTCAGAGTGATTAATCAGGTTGAGTAAAGAGAGACCGTTATTACATAATTTTCTCGTTAGCATAGAGGAAGTTTATCACACAAACAAATAAACCTAATCATCAGATTTCGTCAAATTTATGTGTACGAAAGCACGGCAGGATTGAAAAGAAGACAATTACAAGCAATAATCGAGAATTTCGAATATAACTGGCAAAATCTTGGCCTCACGACCCAAAAGCAAACGCATTTGTTTGTCATTTTCTCATACTTTAAACTCAGAATTCTCAGAACTCGCAACACGTTTACTATACAATTAGGTAAAACGGGCGTTTCGTACCTGTACGAGACCAAAGTACGCTTGTAAGGTATCCCTGAGTCCTTCCTGAATAAACTGTTTAAGAACAGTTGTTAATACAAATTGTATGGGGGAACATGTGGGGCCTGAGTTGTTAGAATGGAAAAGACCCTAAGAACGAATGTCCGGTGAAAACCTTGTCATTTTGGAACATATGGGGTCTGAGTTGAAGAATGGAAAGCACCCTAAGAACGACTGTACAGTGGATACCTTGCTATGGGGGAATATGTGGGGCTTGATTTGAAACAATCGTTGGCACCCTAAGAACGACTGTACGGTGGAGACCTTGTTATGGGAGAATATGTGAGGCCTGAGTTGAATAATGAAAAGCACCCTAAGAACGATTGTACAGTGGATACCTTGTTGTGGAACACGTGGAGGCTGAGTTGAAAGAATGGAAACCATCCCAAGAGCAATTGTACAGTGGATACCTTGGTATGGTGGAATAAGTGGGGCCTGAGTTGAAGGAATGATAAGTACCCTAAGAACAATTGTATGGTGGAATAGAGATACCTTGTAATGGGTGATTGTGTGGTGGTTTGATTTAAAAGAACGGTAAAATCCACGGAACAACTGTATGGTAGATACCTTGTCATGTTGGAATATGTGGGGTCTAAGTTGATCCATTACACCAAGCACGTGGGTAAAGAACAGGAGATGTTGTTGATTACTAAACTCGCTGGTTGTCAGGTGCGTTCGGCCTCGCAGTAGGGCTGCCATTACGGGAAGCTGCCTAATGGAATAATAATAATAATAATAATAATAATAATAATAATAGCAATAGTAATAGTGAAAATAATAATAATAATAATAATAAAAGTTATTAAACGTAGAATCAAAAAAGTTTGCCACATAATTAGAGCTGTGCATCTAATTATATATGTATGTAATATAAGAAATGAAATAATGGGCAACATAATGACATTTATATAGGACTTACAAGATATAGTATAGTAAAGTAACAACCTCAATTTAAAATAATCTCAAAGTTTCTCTAAAACACTAATTCAAATATTACTATTAAAATACTAAAGTTAAATAGGAAACTACATTACAGAATAATAAATTGGAACAAAGGTGAATTGGCGAGTGACACTGCAGAAAGACTGGCTACAACGGATACCAGGCTGAAAGCAACCAATTAGAACAAAAATTATAAAAGCATTGGAAAATCCACACAACTGAAAAGCAACTTATACACCAGACAAAATTAAAGGGACTCCCGGCTGCCACCAACAAGTTCTCCTAAAATGAGGCATCGAAGTTTCTGTTTCTACATCAGATTCGAGAGAGTTTTCCTCAATCTGTTTCCCTTTTACAAACGAGACCTTAGAAGGTGGTACTTGTCAGATATTCTAGATCGTGGGAACCGCCATCTTGAAAACAGCACTTATTGACGTCACACTCTTGACAAACTCCCTGTATGCAAAATAAGCGGGACCATCGTTTGTCAAGACTGACGTCAATAAGTACTGTTTTCAAGATGGCGGTCCCCACGATATAGAATATCGAACAAGTCCCAGCTTCTGAAGGATCGTTTGTAAAACTGGGCACAGATTGAGGAAAACTTTGTCGAATTTCGTTAACAGGAGCTTTGATGCCTCATTTCAAGGTAACATTGCTGAGAGTCGAAGGTCCCTTTAAAGTGTAATTCCACAGAAACAAGAAGAAAAAGGTAGGTAAGAAATAAGAAAAGATAAAAATTGAAGATCATTTCATTCATGTTGTTCCAAACTGCACACGGAGACAAGCATAATATTGATGCTTTTATGTATGTCTATAACAACAACAAGAACAACAGCAACATGAACTCGCTAATTGGATATTGAATCATACCATTAACAATGCCTTTATACTGGATATTATTACATCAATTGAAACACAATTAAAACGCAATAAACATATATTTCCTTTTAATGCGTTTCAGAAGCAAAACCAACCCCAAACACGGGCCTTTCAAAAGATGTTTTCTAATGTTAACAAACACTTCCCACCTGAGCAGCAGCATGGGATGAGTTACGGCAAGTTTGCGGCACTGCAGACTGGTGTTGTAAGCGCGATCTTCGTACTCCTTGCCTGGTTTAGAGTCAGCGAGTGTGGAGATTAAGCGATGGCACAGCACGTCCAGCTGGTGAAAATGGAGGAAAGGCAAAAGTGAAGAAGATTACTAGTTCCTTCATAAAGAGTTGTATCTTTCTAGATCTTTTGCTGGGACTGCAGAGTGATTCTTATGTTGGGGGCAGGAAAGAGGGAACGGGGGGGCTTCTGAAATGGCTAAAAATGCATCCAAAATTGTCAACTGCAATTTAATTTTTAATAACTGCGATGCCAACTTTATGATATCAAACAATCTATCTATCTTTCTAAAATGTTTTCAATTTTTATATCGATTTTAACAGGATATAAGTGTTGGTGGAGCGGTTCAGAGGAGATGATTTAACTGACTTAGAAAAGTGTCCAAAGTTCTTTATCTTTCTGACGTGACGTGCGCAGGTAAGTTATTGAAAACAGAAGCAGCAACGTCCGGAAAGGTACTAGTTTCGCAAGGAACTTTAATAACTGGTGCTATAGATGATCTTAAGTTATAGGAGTTTACCGAGTGAAGATTGAGTTTCAGATATTCAGAAAAGTTAGTGCGATATAATGATATACATGCCTACTCATGGTAATTTAACTCTCAACGTCATGAGATTCTATAATCGTTACAGCCTGTAAACCAAAGTTGGTCACTTACCTTGCTGGACTTGGCCTTACTGTAAACACCGGACTTCAGCAAACTCTTAAAGTCTTTCAACCAGGCCACAATCCTTGGCTGAGCGAGGTACAGCAAAACGAGAAACTGGGAAATGAGCCACTTTGGCCAGCTGCAGTGTGAAAGGAAAGTGAATTCTTCTTCAGAAAAAAATCCTTCATATAGACATCAGCAAACACATATGTAGAAGGCAGATATAACACTAGATCATATGCATGATGACCTCACACTGGCTTGATGCTCGAAATGGATGCCAGTCACTGAAGTTGCATACGGCATACAAAAATGGTGTAAAATTTTCATACAAAAATGGTGTAAAATTGAAAGGAAAGTGAATTCTTCTTCAGAAAAAATCCTTCATATAGACATCAGCAAACACATACGTAGAAGGCACTGGGAATTTTAAAGTACAGATTAACACTAGATCATATGCATGATGACCTCACACTGGCTTGATGCTCGAAATGGATGTCAGTCACTGAAGTTGCATACGGCATACATAAATGGTGTAAAATTTTCATTGTGAATGGGAAAAGGAAAATGGAAAAAGAATCATCTCACAAAGACGTTCCAAGGTCGAATTTTCAAACAAAGCAGAATATTCAAATACTGACATAGATATGCACTTCCATCCCCCAAACGTGTTTGTTTTTAACTGAGCAGCCAAGAAACAAACTGTGGTAATGTCCGCTAGGCACACTGCCAAACGTTTTGCAACAAAACTGAAACATACCGTAAGAGGAAGAATGAGGTACAATTAATTACATCAGGAAACGTTTCGAAATGTTGAGTATACCAAGTGCATTTATATAGCAGACCAGGGTGATTGCCGAAAAAATATTACTGCAATTCTTTACACCATCACTGGCTATCCGTAAGCTTCAGGTTAGAAAATGTTTCAGTAGAATTAACGTGCATACAAGTAACCCAACAGAACCCAGATTTGGACTAGTTTGACACTCGATTCTGTCTACAAACGACGCCAGTTGCCAATCCTTTTTTACATTTTTCTCATTTGCATTCATTAACATAAATATAAACTTTGTCGGCGATGAGCACCTGGGGACCCAGTAGCGAAATCTGTTTTTTTTCCTTCTAGCAGAAGCGTCATGACCATGGCAGTCAGAACTTACCGCGTGCTTTTGAGTATCTGAGTAACAACAAATCTGAGCTTCCCACTGTTACCATGGCAACAGAGCAGGAGCAAAGGCAGCCTACGGCCAACAAGTCGAGCTACACACTGCTCAATGTCATCTCTGGAAACACAAAAATACTTGATATGAGCAAAATGAAAAATTGACTTACATGTATGTGTGACAATTTTCGAAACTGTGAAGGATTTTACCTTGTCTCTGCCCTCAGGCCGAAGGAATTAAGGGTATTGTTTTCCACCCCAGAACTGAGAAGTTCGTCCGACTTTAGTCCTGCAATGAAAAAGCCATATCAAATTCAGCTGTAGTTTTACTTGAGAATACACCATTTGTCAATGCAAAATTCTGCTAAATCCGGCCAAAAGATATTACTCGGTCAAACCTGGGCTCATTAATTCAACATCAAGCATAGAACAAGAAAATAATTGCAATAACAAAATGGTAAATTGTTGCTCAAATCTTTTTCAGGTCTATCATGCACAGCGCCGTGTCTATACTGCTGAAAATATATTTATTTTAGTAGCCAAACTTGAGCGAGTTTAAAAGTAAAATTATTGTTTTACCTGATATAACTTTGTTGGAAATTGTCAATTTATTTAGTATGAACGTACTAATTGTGGAAACTATCACAATAAAATTCAAAACATTTAAAAACTTGCTTGACACTCCTGTATTATGCTCGATGTAAGAACTAATGAAAGTTGAAAATATGGGATACTAATTACCATTAAGGCATCACAGAGAGTTTTAACTTAAAAGTAACAATGCGCACAAAAAGTAAGCAACCTTCTATTGTTCAGTGACATTTCACTTACCTTCCCACATTAGAATGTTAATAGTTTCATACTGAGAATACATTAACTTATGCACAACATGTTTTTGAAATAAACTGTTATGAAACTTTATTTTAAAACAACATTTCTTTTGTGCTACAAGACTTCATCCAATCCTGATACTCTAAAACAATAACCAAGAAAGGCGCCTTCTTCTTACTCAGACACTTATGTTATGGTCTTGGTATTACCTCTTACGTTTGAGCCGGCCTGTATCAATCAAAACGAAGCACACGATTGGCCAATATAACAACAGGATAATGACAATAAACAATAACCCCAACCCTAAAAACAATGCTGGTAAAGTGTAATGTGACCACTCAAAATACAGCTCTAGAACGTTTCGCACTTTTCAAAAGTCAAACGTTTTTAAAGTAGCTGTATTCACATACAATGTAGAAACACATAGTTGTTTGGTACCTTTTTGCTTGCAAACGCTCTGAACTGCACTGTGGACTTCAGCCAGGATATAGTTTACCAGGCAGAAAATGTGCGAATTAGTCAAGTCCAGCACTGGCTCCTCATACTCAGCCTAACCGAAACCAAAGACAAAGTTTTGGAGAGACAAACATGAGAGTACAACCAAGTTTTTTAGTTTAGTTGCTACTGACACTGACAAGGAATGAATGCAGATATCTTCTATTGTACGACTTTATTCGCATGTTTCAATTGGAAATGGACTATCTTCAGTAACTAGTGGATACTGTGTACAACTATTTTAAGAACCCTACACCTAGACTAGAGTATTATGTTAAAGTAACAGATGAAACCTTATTATCATTAATTTTTTTCTGCAACTGTAGTATATTTTATCTCTTTATTGTAATGCGCCATTGATCATTTTATGGAAATGGTGCACTAAAACATTTTAAAAATCTATTATTATTATTATCATTATTATTATTATTGTCATCATTATTATCACTATTATAGAGCGTTTTCACGTGACGTCACGACCGCCATGTTGGTGCCCTTTTACAATGGAGTTGTAATTAGTTTCTTTTGTTTGGCACACCAACATGGCCGCCCTGTTATTTGTCTTTTATGTCTCTTAGGATTGAGTGAAAACGCTCTACAAAAAACTATGAAAGGCAACAAAGGTCCGGATTTTAATACAATCTAAACATTAATAGGACTTGTAGCGAAAACTGTGTGAATATTATTATCGTTATGATTATGATTATTATTATTTTATTATTATTATTATTATTATTATCACCCAAAAAGTTCTAAGGGTCCTACGTCAAGAAAAACGACATCCAGTGGGTAACACAAAGGGAGGAGAGAGCAAGGAGGGAAAAAGTCTAAACATTGGAGGGGAAAGCAACAGATGGAATGAAAGGTGGAAGCAAAGCAGAAAGGTGCCAGGAGAGGAGGGAGGAAATGGAAAGGAGATGGATGGGAGAAAGAAGAGGAAAGGAAGTGTTACCATGCTACTCTGTTGACTCCCCACAGCAGCCGACCGCTGGTCCCTTCCCTGCCACAAGCGAGGGATGTGGATACATGTCCACACAAAATCCAGAGCTGAAGTCGGGTCAATCCTGGATATAACAAATTCTTGATATCAGGAGAATAAACAAACAAGTGGTCTAGTATACCTGAGCATGATGATGGCAATGGGTCTGATGCGCGAAATGGTTTCTGGTCTCGGTAGTCAAGGATTCATTCAAGATGGCGGGAGGTTTCTTCCCGCAGTTGATGAACTTTATACTACTTTGTTTGGCAAACATTTCTGACTTCAAACTTAAAATTCTCGCAAACGCTATTCGAACTGGCCATTTAAATCTCCCGCCTCGGAAAGAAACTTTCCGCCGTCTTCAATGAATCCTTGACTACTGAGGCCATAATCCATTTCGGGTATCAGAGCCCATTTACGCTACCTTGGTTTATTGATATATTAAATAAACTATTAAACTGTGATAGCATGTTTATTAAAAGGGATACACCCCGAGCCTTCCCAAGAATGACACCACAGACAGTCGGGTCTCTAAGTATCTCGATAATCTAGTACGACAAATACACTCGTAACAGCTCGATATCCTACCGGCTAAAATGTACCTCAACTTTGTCATATACCTTTTCCCGTTTCCGGTTTCCACGGTGAGAAGCCAATCAAGTGTGTCCTGTAAGGTCGACCAACTTGTCTGATGTGTCAACAAAGCTAACAGATACAAATTAGGCGAATGTGTTGGGGTCAGCGGTCTGCTATCACCACTCGTGCTTGATCTGTCGTTAAAAAGAAGCTGCCTTTGCTGTAAAGGATGCACATTGACAACTTCCGGTTCAAACATCTCGTACCAGTCCACAGCAAGGCCGCATTGTAAAGCACTGTAACACTGACCACTGTCTTGCGGCTCACCATCTCCATCTGACAGCAGCTTGGTGAGAATTTCAACACAGCTTCTATGCGGAAGTGATCTGGCTCTACACAGTCCAACTTCAAGGCTCTTGCCACTCACTTGTTCACTCGTCATTACAGCGAACACAGAGCGGATAAACTCTTCATACAAAGGCGAACCCGATTCCTTCAGTTTGAGGCAAGCTGGAAAGGTTTAGAAGAATCCAAATGCTTCAATCAGTTAAATTACCAATCAGCAGCAAGAAAAACTCGTATACCTCGAGTTTAATGCAATTAATAATTCGATTTGTGATCTAAGTTTCAATATTTAAATCCTATTGCTCCTTTATAGCTTTCTTGGTACATTACATTTATAGGGCATTGTGTTTGTTCATTATTAATTGCTAACCTCGTATATTCACTAATCCAATGATAATAAATTCTACGTAATGCCAATTTAAAACGTTCCTGGTTCTTACAGTGTCTGTGTTCTTGTTTCATTTTGATGGAGGACTCACACAGAAACTTGGGAACACGTTTTCGTTTTCCTCCAATGACTCAAGTAAAATCAGTGTCCAAAACAGTGCCAAGGTAACCATGGCTACACAAATTCAAAGTATTTTAAAAAGTCTTAGTTTGAAACATAAGAACCTAACACTTAAATACCAACATTCGACAGCCAACAAAAACATTTAAAAGCAAAATGTTGTGCATCATATAATGTACAAACCTTTAACGACGGAGACATTATCCAAAGTACTTGGCCTCAAATGTCCCTCCTTTGCAGCGACAAGGAATTGTCTAATGACGGTGTCTTCTATCGAGCCACTCTCTGCTTGATGAATGATCAGCTGTAATGCTTTCTCTGTTTGTAACGGGGAAATTACATTTATATGTGAATATATCATCTACACGAACATAAAGAAGCAATATGTGTCAAAAACACTCACTGAAACACACCAGATCTACTGAAAAGGAAAATCAGTACCGCAGCACGTCCTTTCATCAACGATTGTTACTTCGGTTGCATCCTTTTTACACAAAGCAAATTTCAAAACTTTACTTTACCTTTTTCTGTGAAGTATGGCCAAATGTGAAAAAAAATTATAATTGATATCATGTTACAGAGCGAAACAAAGCAAGTGGTCAGGGGAAAGTGTGTACGGCGATATGAATGGAAGTGGATCGAGAATTGTCAGATACCAAGATTGGGAAATCATCCAGTGACGGTGTTCTGTAGCTATTACTAGGAATTTCATTCCCTTTTGAAGTTTTCTTTCTATCACAAACCACTTTTAAAAGTTTTTTTCTGACTATGTTTAAAAAATGCGATAAATCGTTGACACTGTTCCCTGTGTTTCTTAGTGCATATCCACAATGTATTCACTATTTGTATTTCGTTCCACTACATAATATTCAATGTGACTTTAATTGGATAGAGTAAGGAGGTTCGTTCCACTACATAATGTTCAATGTGACTTTAATTGGATAGAGTAAGGCTACCTGCTCATTTCACCAAAAGGTGGGAAGTACGAGAAACAAGTCACAATGCTCAAATAAATCTTGACGTTTTGCCTAAAACTTCGCCACAATATTGAATACTATAACAAAGGTCTTGTGAATACAGTTCTCAGGTTACTTCTGTTGACTGTAATTTGAATCTTGAAACTGAATTCATCCTATATTATCTTAATGAGGTAAATTGGAAACAGTGACGTCATACTGAAACCGGCCTATAGTCCATACATGTAGCTACTCCACATTACCTGGAGTAATTGTTTCTTTGTCTGTCATTCCCAACTGCTTCTTGTACTGGGTTATAGCAGCACCTAGCAGCCCTCCTACCAAGTAAAGCAAACATCAGCGTCCAGTTACAAGACAAGGAGATATTTCTTAACCAGTTACTGCGACTGAAGGCAAATGAATGCGACGGAGTAAATGTCATTGCGACAACAAGCGTAACTAACCAGGCACAGATGTGCAGGAGGATAAATACAAATGATTTAAGGGCGGCAATCTAAAAACAATAATTGGGGTGAACAAATTCGACTGCGAGTAAACACAACTACAGTTACAAAATAAGATCAAATACTTCACGTGTAAATAAAATACAAACCTGGGTGAAACTAAAAAATACTGGCAACAGACCTTACTGGACAAGATATCACGAATTACACTGCATTTGGGGGAGAAAAATTTATTTAAATTTCGGACAAAAGGAAAAGACGATTGTGTGCGCTTAATCGTGACAGCATGCCTACTTTTATAACTATGACAGTATATTTAAAGTAAATAGGAAGACCAAGACCTTTGCATGATAAGATTAAAACCTTGAATGCTTTTCTTTCATGCTAGAGAATATGCAAAGCATCCTTAACATCAAACCCCCGATCGCGGGAGGGGTGGGGTGGGGGAGGCGATAGAGAAGGTGCTCTTGATCAAGACAGCGAGCTTTTTTTAGAACATATTGAAACTAGTACATCTATTTACGACAATGTACCTGATGGAAAAATACTGTTGAGAAACGATTTGTTGTCTTCTGTACAATATAAATACGGTAGTTTTGTCAAGATGGAAAATGTTATGATTCTTTTCTGAGTATATATGGAAGGAGAAACAACATCTTTGCTATAACAACTTCTTCAATACATACCTTTTGCTGCATGACTGGAAAGCTTTCTTATTAGATTAAGGAAATTACATTCTTTGCCTGTCTTTGTAAGTGCTGTCTGCAACGTAACATCAAATAACAGGTTATTTTAATGCGTACTGTTCAACAGAACCTAACACAATGCCACAAAGAACAGCACAGCACAATACAGCAGAGTGGAACAGAGCAGAGCAGAGTTAAGAACAGCATAGCATAACATAGCATAGCATAACAGGCCATAGCATATCATAGCATATCATAGCAAAACTAAGCACAGCATAACATAACATAACATAACATAACAGAGCATAACAGAGCATAGCATATCATAGCACAGCAAAACAAAACTAAGCACAGCATAACATAACATAACATAGCATAGCATAACATAGCATGCACATCTTAACACAGCATAACAAAGCATAGCATATCATATCATAACACAGCATAGCAAACCTAAGCACAGCATAACATAGCATAGCATAACATAACATGCACATCTTAACACAGCATAACATAGCATATCATATCATATCATAGCACAGCATAGCAAAACTAAGCACAGCATAACATAACATAGCATAGCATAACAGAGCATAGCATATCATAGCACAGTATAACATAGCATAGCATAGCATAACATAATATAGCATATCATATCATAGCACAGCATAACAAAACTAAGCACAGCATAACAAAACATAGCATAACAGAGCATAGCATAGCATATCATACCACAGCATAACATAACTAAGCACAGCAT
>JAOEHT020207778.1:0-10000 GCA_025448195.2 Parazoanthus atlanticus | reverse complement strand
AAGATAACTAGACTTAACACTATTTCTATACCACACAAGAAATCGGTAGTACACAAACTTCTAACAGTTTTAGCTTTTCGTTTTTCCGTTGATATGATGTTCAATGTTTGATGTTACAGGCATTTAGATTTATAGAGTTACATTATTCACTAGTAGAGCCTAGAGGAACTATCCTCCCCCCCTTTCCTCCTACACGTTAATTATAAAAATCATTTGGTAGAAGCTGGAGCTTCTCAATATTTCGAGACCGAAGAAAAGGTGTGATCCTGACCTGATTTATTTTAGAAAGATAACCCGATTACGATCCGAAAGTGCACCCAGGTTTCTGTAAGAAAGGATTTGCTCTCAAGGGCCTTAATTATCCGAGTCAGTCAATATTTGGAATCAGACCAAGAGAAGAGATCGTATAAAATTCGCATTTACAAGTACTTTTTAGAGGCTTTTCGTTCCGGAAAATATTTTACAAAATGTGTGCCAAATGGGACTTGGCTGTTTAAAAAATCTAAGTTCTGTGAGAGTTATGTTGTCTATGATAACATTTGTTTCTTAAAACAAATACATATACGTTTCAAAATTTTACATCACGAATGAACTAAGAGGGTATTTTAGCGGCTGTAACCATACATGTATAGAATACTTCCTTTGAAATGTCTTGAAAAACTTTAATTTGTCGGTAATGTAAAGGAAAATCTACAAGAAATTGCACTCATAGTCACAAAATGCGCATATGTAGAAAGTAAAAGAATAATAGAAATCAGACGACGTTGAGGCCTATGGAATTTTAAAAGTAAACAAAATACTTTACGTTGACCAGTGCGGGAAAAAAGTTGTTAAGAACGTGACTATCCCATTTTGTGCTTGTTGAAATTTGGAAAAACTCAGTTATGGGTCAGTTGCGGGGGTCAGCAACAATTTAGAACTTCAATGAACGCAAATTCCGATGAAAACAACAAAGCAATACCGAGACCGCTTTCAAAATTAACAGATTAACACTGTTTTAAAACTGCTCTAGGCAATCATGTGCACGCTGGACGGCTAGAATTACGAAGCTCTACAAGTGATAATTCCGTCAAACGCTTTTCTGTTCTACTCTTCTAGTTTAGAATATCGCGACGAAAAAGGTATTCTTGTGAAACCCGAGTCTTTGGTCCAAGCAATTCATTGTGATTTGATTTTAACAAACTTTAATCAAATGCAAACATGTTGGAATTCATTACAGGTCAGCTTTAAAATGTCCATAGTCATAGACGATGCGTGGTTTTTTCCAAAGGCAAAACAGCCGTTTCTAAAAAAATAATTTGCATTTTTCGGAAATGTGTTTATAGTTTCTACAATTCATGTCAAAAAGCAGGTTTTCAGAAATAATTATCCATAATACTGTAACAGAATCATACGAGTCATTCCCGAGGTTAAGCTATAAAATGCTTCCGGGTTTTAACGGTGAAAGATATCTTCAGCAAACCCCTCAAGAGGACAAAGTTTTCATTAAAAAGACCCACCGCAGCCAATGATAACTGTGTAGACTGTACTGAATCTTTAAATTTTTCGACTTTTTATTGTAATAACGAGTTTTTAAGCTTGCACGGTACCAAGAAATAAATGCAATTCAAGTTTGCCTGAGCGATTTAAAGAACAAGATGGACGAAGGTTGAAGGTCCAGGTGTGAATCATTTAACTCACTAAAACCCTCACGTGGATCGCAAATTATTTCCTAATCTGTAAACCAGAAGTAGGCTGTAAAAAGACAGAAGGCGGCCACATGGAGTAGCGGTGTTTTATAAAATATCAGCGGTATTGACCTGCTTTTTTTCTTTTCCGCCCTTGAGAATACCGCCACTTGCGGTGTGGGTTATTGACAACTTGCCGAACCGTAAACGTGAGTTGTTTATGGGCGTAGACTAGTACTACTAGAAAGCGCATCCTGTCAGGGATGTTGGGGATTATAAGTTTGCCGGCTTTTACCGACTGTCGCACTGCTTTGAGCTTATGAAAGTTATAGCAGGCTCAAGAACTTACAAGCTTGTTAACGATCTTAGAAAAATAAGGTTTGTTTTGGTAATGATAAGCCACCTCAGTTGTATCATCAGAGTCAAAAGGACGGAGATCGATTTGATCATTTGTTCTACAAACATGTCTAACTCAAGTTGAAGAAGTCAAAATAAATCAAATTCTTCAGGTCAAAATTAAAAGTTGTTTTACGATACCTTGACACCCGACGGCCCGCGAGGCCCTTTTCGTCCTGGTGGCCCTCGTGCACCCTGGAAAAAAACAAGGGGACAAATTATAATGGGGGAACTGAAAGAGGGCATTCAGCTCAGCGAGATGAGAATCAGTCCCGTGCTCAAACATATTACCACATAACTGTCGGTCGGCAAGAACTGCCTTGACATTCTAAACAGGAAACACAGCCGCGCGTGGCTGCGACTCTAATTCCAGATCAAGCGATGAAAGAAGCTCGTCCCTGTGTGACATGCTATGTTTTGAAAACGTTTTATGTTTTAATAGCATTCTGATCAAAAAGAGATTTTGTCCACTGACGTTAAGTTGGGGATTACCAAAATAGACCTCGCGGTGCGCCAAAGCGAGAAGGTTTTAGACCGCGATGATGGTAATTAATCGGTCCAAGAGTAACAGCGACAGCAGGTTTACATGGTTCAAGGCTTTCCCGATCCGAAGGTCAGCATAAGAGGTTATTTCCCGTACACAGTGTCATGAAGATCTGATCACATTTCTCTCGCAGCCCTTTAAAAGTCCGACGAACATATCGGCTTACAGAACACATAATACAACTCTTAAGAGCAAGAAGCGCTAACTATGTTGAGATATCTCACCGTCAAAGGCCGGAAAAAAAATATATCGCTTCTCCTTGTATTGATAAAACGAGGTCAGCTAGCGCCATTAACATTATGGATTGCGATAACAAGATAATTGATAAGGTGTAATAGAGATGTGGAGGAATAGCGCTGAATAGTTAATAATTCGGTCAGTGAATGACACAGACCAGCGCAGTGGAACCGCAACTATAAGCAAGGTTTCAATATGGAAACTTACCCGCTCCCCTCGCAATCCGTCCACACCAGCGAGGTACACTTCTCCAAGCTTCACTTTACCCATCGTAGAGCCGAGAATAATTTGGCCCTTCAAATTCCCTCGGTAGGCCAGCCTGGCAGCCTTATGGTTAAGACTGTATCTACAAAAATGCGAAACAAATACATGTAAAATAAAGCCGAATTACGTGATAACGGATTGGCCGTGTGTCTCGAGCATGTTTCAGTTAAGTTCGGGATGAGTAAAAGCCAATTTGACGATGCCAGACTTCATCAAGTCTCAGAAGAGTAATTTATCTTACCCATAGCGCTTGACGGCCCTTGTGGGTAACCACAGAAAAAACAAGAGAGAAAGAAGTACGGTGAAAATTTCGTAAATCGCGCGAATCTTCATAACTGAATGACGAGTATGCTAAACTATCCCCCTCAAAATGTGATGCGACGATTTTTAACCTCGATGAAGACAAGATCGTGGCAGATTTGATTGGATAATAGGCTTGACATGCTTCTATCTATAACGAAATTAATGACTTGAGTGTTGACTAATACATTGCGCGACGGTTTGTTTGTGTAAATGATTAACAACGAGCTAAACACCGGAAACGCTAGCTACAATCTGCCGACAATGGCATGTAGAGTCCGATTTAAAATACATCAAGACACTAAACTGAAACGCAACGTATAGACAGCGAAAAATGGTAAAATTACTCAGACAAGCAAAGGCACTTCAGTTCCGATGGTTGACAAGGAATTAATACCTCCGCAAGACACCTAATCCGTAGTTTGATTTCTCTAAATTTAGCCATCGCCAAGTGCGGTCTCTGTATTTAGCTCCAAAACCGAATGGAATTTGCTCGAAAGCTGCCACATAAATTTGGCGAATTACACATAGAATATAGATATAAAAGTTTAAAAAATTTTAAGATGGATAAAAAGGTAAAATGTTCAAATATTAAAATGCTTACAAAAGCATTCTTTTAGCATTTTAACATTTTAAACATTTTGCCTTCTTATCCATCTCAGAATTTTTTAAACTTGTATTCAGCTCTACAATTATATGTATCGAGCACTTTCACTGATTTAGTGAACATTACATTTCCACTTATAAATATATAAATAGTACGGTCATGTGAAAGGTCGTAGTACAAAAGCGCATGAGTCTGCTAGTTAGTTGCGGGTAGGCATTAACTAAACTTTGACAGCTATAACAATTGTTATAACAACAAGCAATCTTGTCAGCAGAAACAGCAGCAGTGATTGCATAGACTGCATAAACAGTCACATTCGACAGTAGCAGAAATAGAACAAAAAAGCCTACCAACATCCACAACTAAAGACAGTGACCAAAAACAATGACAGTGATATTGACAATTTCAGTGACCATGGCAAGGTCAAGGCCAATATGACAGTGACAATGGCATTGACATTGACAGTACTAGTGATAGTGACAGTGACAATGATAGTGATAGTAATAGTTACATAATGATAATGGCAATCAGTGTTAATGTTAATGACAACGACAATGATAATGACACTGATAATGATGACACTGATAATGACAATGACAATGACAATGACAACGACAATGATAATGACAATTAATGACAGTGACAATGACTGATAATGATAATGACAATGATAACGATAATGACAATGACAATGAGACAATGACAATGACAGTGACAGTGATAGTGGTATTGAAAATGACAATGACAATGATAATAACAATGATAATGACAATGACAATGATAATAACAATGATAATGACAATGACAATGATAATAGTAATGATAATGACAAATATAATGACAAAGACAATGATAAAGCATAATAACCTTATAGTAGCAACAAATATAATATTTGCAATTGCTATGGTAAGTGTAACATTGCAATGGCAAGCTAGTGACGGAATGGTTGTAGTATCTGTATTAACATATAGTAACAATAAAGACTAATAATGATAGTGTTACCGAGTATTTTTAGTAAATGTAGATTTTACTAAATTTAAACCTGTCGCAGTATTTTGAAGGCTAAAGTGGGTGCAGATGTATTGCAGCTGCTGCCATAAGAAAACAGTCTAAATATGTGAAATGAGTTTTAGTTTTCAAGGTGGATGCGAAAAGCAATATCTTTAGAATTCCCTCTGTCTGGTATCTGCTCGATTCTTACATTTCACCCGCCAACGCAGAATTTCAAAACTTGGCAGAAATTAGTTCGACAATCGAAAGGGACTGTTAAAAACGATAAAGTAGCATATCCGAAAAGGCAATAAATGGTGTGAGGTCCTTCATGACTTAATCACTGCGTATCTCCATGCAAGAAATGTTTACCCATGCACTCACAACTAAAAATATTTATTACGGCTCTCCGACAATAAGTTAAAGCACGTACCAACTATATGGGACGATCCTTTATGGTTGTAATGGTGCAATCCTTTGGGAAATAACCTGTCATCTGTAGCTGAACTACGCAGGGTTGACTCGCTCTCTACCTTTACAAAAGGTATAGAATTAGAAAAGTATTTTGCTAAATTGGTCTCCCACGCGACAAATATGTAAAACAGTTTATCAAAACTTTAAAGAGTGTAAGCTTTACAATATATATATTCTAAATTTGTACTTAGCTGATATTTCTACTGTGTTTAGATAAAGATTCATCCATACATCCATATAACTGAGATAGGATAAGATGTTTTTAAAATAGTAAACTCCCCTTGGGGCTTTTCAGGTACTATTTCGCAATATAGTAAAAAATGTTTACAATATTAGAAAAAAGAAAAAAACTTAATTAAATTTACATGATATCGCTTTTAAAATATTAAACCTGCATCTAAATTTAAATGCAAGTGTTCTTTCACTGAAACTCTAAGAGCTTTAATGGAGGGACTGTTCTTTAAATTATTGTCCAAATTATTCCAGATTTGACTGCTCTATAAGCAAAGTTCGCTGGCCAGCTGCTGTTTTATACAATGGAATTTGAAGGCTGTCCCTTTTGCGCGTGAACCGACTATGGGTGCAGGAGCGTTTGCAAAATTTGTCGCATAGATGGCTGGGGCGAGATTGTTGGCGCACTTGTATGCCATAACACAGTCTCTCAGGAATAACTGCTGTTTGGCTGGCAGCCATTCCAGCTGGCGCAACTTCCTGGAGCCTGTGACAGCCTATCACCAAATCATGTTATATATTTAACAAATAGAACAGCCTTAAATGTGGTCAATGTGCTCCGTACAGTAATGAAGCATGCAGGAAAAGACGAGAGCACAAAAGAAGTATAGGGAGAACCTCAGTTGAGCGGAAGGTGAGTAATTATCCTCGCTTCACGAGTGCCCTCGTGAATCAAAATCATTCTACGGTACAAAACTGACGCCGGCGAGAAAAACAAGTGACTCGTAAAGTGAAACCGTTTTCGTTTTTAGATCTGTACTCGAAGAGTTCGCCTCCAATTTCGACACAGTTTTGCAACTAATGAAAAATATTCCCCAAGCTGCTATATCTTAACTGGAAAACGAAAGGTCCTGAGTTATGTTATGAAACTATCCGTTGAAAAAATCATCATCGATCAAACCGCAACATATACGTGCAAATCTTTTGCTTGAAGTGTGAACAAAAAGCTACTTACTTTGACCGCTATTTTGAAATCTATCTGGCCGAGTCTATCGGTACTCCCCTGCCCCTGTAGGAAACTGGTGCAGAATAAACTCGTCCCAATCCCCCAACCGTGTTGTGAGATATCACCACCGGCCCACGCCCTGAAAACTAGTGAAAACAAATGTCAAAAGTTTTAATAATATGAGTTTGTTTGTTGCTATATCAGTTTTAACGACCGTATAAATGTTCATATAATGCGGAATAAGCAACTGGGTATCATGCCGATAATATATATTCTATTACTTATGTAACTTTCACTCTAGCTCTGTGCTATTCTACCTGGGCCCGGTTGTTCAAAGAGTGGATAACTTTATCCAGCGGATTAATCCTTATTCAGCGGATAAAATTTACCCGTTCTTAATTTTGATTGGACAACCAACACATTTTATCCGCTGCATAAAGTTATCCAGCCTTCGAACAACCGTTAATTAGTACTAAAAAACAAGAACTAGCCAATCGTCATCTCAGTCATAAAAGCTTACTAATGCCCGTGACTAAATATGAAAGACGAAAGATTTTTAATGGCAATTAGAAATGAGCTGTAGATTTTTTAACTCTATCGAGTTTTGAATAAAAATGCCACCCACGGGCGGCGCCGTGGGTCGATGAACAAAAACTGAACCAGATATAGGGGATGGGGGGATGGGTCAAATTCTTTTCTTGAAGCTAGGAAGGGTGACCAAAATCGTTTTGTAACCCCCAAACTCATTTCAAACAGTCTCTCCTCGTAACAAATGCTCCGTCCCTAAACAAGAAAAGAGGAAGACTTAAAGATGCAACGGCATTATACAAAAATATGGCTTTGTTTTTTGGCTATGCGCACTTTCAGTTCAGTCATCAAGTGTGAATTGCAATTGTGTTCATTCAATTCTATGATCACTTCTATCTTTTTCCACCGAACACCACGTTCACTATCCCATCTGTCACGACCATTTCTAATAATTTCTTCTCACCAAAGTCTAAGCTACAATATAAAACATCGTATCTACTTGACCCCTGGATGTCCCGCTGTCTGTTCACACCGCTCGTTATATTACCCTCTTCATTTTTAGAACCTTGAACTCTTTTCCTTTTATAAAGCAATTTCTATATACAGCAAATTAAAAATATTTGACCTTTCAAAAGCGCCAAGCATAATATTTTAAACACCAAAACGCCATTGTATTCACTTTGCGCGAATAGCATAACATGGCATAAATCCAACTCAGTCTAAATGTCCATAAATCGAAAAAACATGCCAAAGTAAGTACTTACCAAAGATTAGAGTTCGTTATGTTGGAACCCTTTCGGTCCAGGCCCAAGTCTTGAAAACCTTCATAAATTCGGGAGTATTTTTAAAAACACTCGTTTCATTTCTTAAATTTTTCAATGAGTGCTAATCGGATTACATTTAAAATATAACTGACGAAAGTCACGGCATTTAATGTAATATTCTCCCAAGCCCGAAACATGAGATTGGGGCTAGCGTCTGCGCTATGTACAGGCTACGAATTATGTACTCATTGTGTTTGAAGCTTGAAGCTGAAATGTACTGATAAGTCACAGTGTCGACAATGACAATATCAGCAGTTTGACTGTACGGCTGAGACAGTTCGAAATCAAGTTAGAGCTCCCACAATCCATTCGGGTTTTGGTTTCCCCTTTGCGTTTTGCCCTCCGCTCTTTCAAAAGTCAACCTGTTTTTAAATAGGTGAAACTTTGATAAACTACAGCCCAAGGAGTTTTTTATGGAGACTGATAAGCGTCGCTGTCGCTGTTCTATATTTCTTACTTTACAGAGCAATTCAGTTGTTCATTGAAAACTTAAGTAATCGTAGCTATTAAAATTAAGAAAATAAAAATATCTAAAATATTGCTAACATTAGCTAAAAGAAATATTAACGATTCAAGATAGCAGCCAATAAGACAGGCTTATTTTAGAACAAACTTTAAATGAAGTAAAACCTTATTTGAAGTTTTAGGGAAGGCGAACTATCGCTGGCATGGGTTTTTAAGTGATGGATTAGCTCTTTATACCTTTTGCGTGGACTTAAAAACCCTCAATTGAATGATCTTACTGAAAAGTATTTCAACGGACTGAGAAGATAATTATATTTGGGCTTCATCCGTGTATTCACTGAAAAGTGTGCCGATAATTGTCATCGTCTCTTGCCCCAGAAATCTGAATATACGTTCACTAGATCTCTACTACGATGTTGTCAGTGATTCTATTGTTTGTTCAATAACTGTGCTCACATGACGGGTGGCTCCTCCTAAAATGCCGTTCTGCTATTGGTTTAGGGTTAAATGGCAAAGGCGGATGTAGAGGAGGGGCCGATTGCCCTGACCTGGTTTGCCAAAGTCGTTTTGCCAGAGTCGTTGCCCTGGTGGGCGTGATTTGCCAAAGTCGTTGTTAGAACTCCTCCCATGCCAAGAAGAACCCAGCGCAATTGCAAGATTTAGCTATCAGCCTCAACAATTGATGCAGATATGAAACCCAAGGCATGCGACTTGTGAGGTTGGACTTGTAACTTACTACCCACAAAAGTGAGTACATTTGTTGGTCACATACAATGCCAGACATATTTAGTTTGGTTAACAATGCTGTTGATGATTGCTACCGTGAAGGGAATGGGCTAATTTGACTGATCATGGCTTGGTTGGCTTGCCTGGCTTGTTTTTGAGCTCACTACTATACAACAGACAAATGGATGAATGGTTGGGCTTGCTTAGTAACAAGGCCATGCAACTGATGACTGGCTCCAGTCAACATTAGTTTTTATTGAATTTTGTAGATCTGCAAAAAAAAAAAATTCCTTGAAATAATTAAAACCCTGTTTTTGTGCCTAATCTCAATATTGGTAGGTTTTGGGGTGAGTTTCAAGTAAGCTAGCAATTCCTCTAATACTGTATACATGAAAAACTGTCACCGACCTCTCGCATACGTTGTAACACACCATAATCACAGTTAACTGTGTGTTGATTTGAAACAAATAAAAAAAAGCTTGAAGACGTAACAATATGCTGATGTAACTGGGATATTTTTCTGTGAAGACATTGACGAGAGAAAAAGGTATCATGTAACTGAGAGGCTTAATATAACCATGTTTTACAGTACTTGCTGTTGTAAACATACAGGTAGATATAGGCATTAACGTAATAGTATTTACCTTGCATGGCCATAGATGCTCTTTAGCATGGACGCTTTATGTATCGATCAATTCGAAACTTCAACATCCCCCCGGGCGATCCCCGGACATTTGAACTTTTGAAATCGCTGTTGGTCAAATTCCCCGCCCCCGGGACAAGATTGCTGGTCAAATGCCC
>JAOEHT020207675.1:0-11134 GCA_025448195.2 Parazoanthus atlanticus | reverse complement strand
ATGTAATTTTCCCATCAAATCGTCAACTTTGACCCTATTAAACACCGAATGACGTGGATATCAACGCCTGAAAATCTGTAGAGCCAATATTACTCGCTAGGCAGAAGGTACCAGACCACAGGTTACCGGCCGGGGACTGCTCTTCTCTTTATTCGTCTACTTTACAGGTTTTCTTCTCAGCTTCTCCCTTCTTCTTTTTGTGACTGAGCTCTTCTACAAGCAGTTTATATAGACACTTTTACGGTCTCAAAAGAGATTTTACACGTGGCACTCACTTAAAGTTAATTAAAGGCACTATATCAGTTTTGTCAGCGGCTCAGCACTTAACTAAAGTCAGATTTACAATCCATTTTCTAATCCGTAACCTTAACAAACGAAACCGAGGTGTGCTGACAACAATGTTCACAAAGTCACTGACTTTTTCCATTAACAAGTGGTCTGTCTTGCTTGGAAATGCTCAAAAGAATATGTTGTTGTTTGCTATTAATTTCTTTCCAAACACCCAATATCTCTTACTATGACTTGCAAATAATAAAACGCTAAAAATACACCTAAAGTGAGTGTTCTCGTTAAAATGACAAAAAAAAACCATTTGTTCTAATCAATTTGTTTTATGAGGAAGTTAGTTTGTTTTTTCTCGAATCTTCGTAAGAGAAATCACGAACTAAAATCTGCCACGCTTTTAGTTTTCGTATGTCAAAAATATAAAGTATCGTGTATGGAATGAACTCCCAAAATCAAAATTGTCAATAAAACCTTATATCCCCCAATGTTATTATAGACTATTGTAGTCAACTCGGAACATTATATTATATTGCTCTCTGTTTTTGCTACTTCCTCACCGAACATTAATGACTTTGCTGTTATTACCGAATATATGTGTAAGAAAAATCGTAAAATATTGTGAATCTTTATAACTGATTTCACTTTTTCGTTGCCTAACACATCATCAGCGCCAAAATCTGTGCCAGTATTGATATTATAGCTTCCGAATGCGAGCTGTAACTTTTGATTGTTTTTATGTAAATGTAGAGTATTTTTCCAGCAGAAGCACTTCAGTACTTGGTCGGGCATGCTTTACGCAAAGTATAGATTAAACGTCCGGTCGCTTCAGTTTAGACACACTTCTAAGTGATCACGAAGTTGAAACAAAAGTCAACCAAAGGCTAATATCAATCGCAACTATAGTGGGGAGGTAAGTTGGGGACTCTAGCCAGAGTGCGAGCCACCTCTTTCTTTACTTCAAAATCGCGAAAAACAAATGAACGAGCTTGTTTATTTTACCAAGATCTTTTGATCAGACTCAACTCCATTTATAATAATAACCAGCTCGTTCATTTGTTTTTCTCGGCGATTCTGAGGGAAAGGAAGAGACAACTTGCGGTCTAGTCGGGGACGGCTGCATTCAGGCGGCATTGTGCTTTGACCATGCCAGAGATCGCGCCAGATGGAATTGTGAGTTCGGTGTGGTGAAGCGCAATGTTTAAACTAGGCCCTGGAATGTAATTTCCGATTTCTCCTGTTATGGATCATCTCAACTGTTTTCCAGGGCTGGAACACAGAGTAGTACGTTTCTTTAAAGTTCCTCGAACCTTGGCAGAAGTGATTGTTCAATGGCCTTTTCGTGGTTTGAAATACAATATTTTGCAATTTCTTTAATAAATAGGATAAAATAAGATAATACAAACCTCCAAAGATTTAGATGTACCCTGCGAGCAGAGATCTCTCATATCGCTACGAAGAACGAGACGAAAGAGAGGCTCTCTTTCGTCTCGTTCTTCGTGGCGATATGAGAGATATCTGCTCGCAGGGTAATTTAGATGCATTTAACCAGTCTCTAATGTCCCTTATCTGACATGTCGGAAAAACGCCAACCAAGCTCACAAACTAGCAAAAAGCAAGAAAAATATACAAAAGACAAGGGTTTTAACATACCACTGCGAAGGTCAATCGCGTAATTTCTTTAGTCGAAAAAAGTTACAGACTTTATACTTTTCCTGTAAAAATAGGATTTCGAGACTCCATCTTGGAAATTTGGCCAGCGTTTGTTTCTTGCAACCTCGCACGCATGCGCAGTCGTTATTCCGACGTGTCCTCTAATCTGTGATTCCTTAATGCAGGAGAAGCAGCTGACATGTCACAGACCACCGTTCAAGCGGCTTATTGCATCTGTGGAACGATGTGTATGGGAGCATGCGATTACTTCCTTGTTGAAGGCAAGGAATTCTACGTGCACACAATGTTCTATCATTTCTGGTTCTTGCCTCTCTGTCCAATGGAGAGCTATCTGGCTATGGTTCAAAACCAGTGCGGTTGTTGCACATGTTGCAACACTGAAGTTGTTGCCAAACTCCAGAAAATGGCGATGAGAAGCGTGCGATGGGCCTGGATCCGAGCTTTGGCGTTTCTGTTGCCCTTGGTAACCATGGTTGTGGGGACAGTTATTGTGTTCCTAGTGGAGTGCGGCCACTGTACGGATGAAACAAGACCACAATCAACTTATATCAAGTTTTATGTTGTCAGTGGTTTGTCTTGCCTCTTTCTGCCACTATGGTACATCACCTTGGCTTACAAACCCAAAGCAGCGGCTGAAAAAAAGGAGGAATATTTACAGCTGCTTGCTCCCTTTCTCGCGTCCTCCGGAATTCAGGCCATGTCTGACAGAGCTATCGAGTTCTCACAGCCAATGGACCGTTCATCTGTTTAAAATGCTATAGCGCTTACATAACCCGTCTGAAACGAACGAAGCCGCTGATCAGATGTGCAAATTTGAACTGTACAGAAGACAACAAACCGTTTCTCAAAACTAAATAGTAAATAGAATCATCTAAGTAAAAAAAATAATTACTGTAAATATCTCATAAAATTGCAAAACTTTCTAGATATCTCCATCCTGTAAACTTCTGAATATACGCCCTCCCCCGTCCAATATAAGCCCTTAAATCTAAAACGCGAAATTCCTTCCGATTATAAGCCCCCTCCCCCCGAACTAATATGAGTTCATGGGCTCTATTCGGAGGGAACCTAGTAATTATTTTGAAATAATCGCCAACCAATGTGACTTTGCGGCTGTTGTTTTGTTCAAATACAGTTAACCTGATTATTGCCAGTATTTCAGAGTCTTTGAAGACAATTAAAATGGCCATTTAACGTGTTAACGTGTGTCTACTGTCATTTTAAAGTTAAAGATTTTGAGACGCAAAATTCCATCCGGTCGTATGCCCAAACAAATTTGAAACGCAAAATTCTCTCCAAATATAAGCCCCCCATCCCCCGAAAATATAAGCCCACTCCGAATATAAGTCCATTAAAAAGTGCTGTGAAAGCTATAAGCCCATGGGCTTGTATTCGGAAATTTGGCGGTGTTTCCTAAATATCTCTGATTTCCCTAAATAAGAAAAAAAAAAACTGGATTTTTGTAGCTATTAGGGATCGGTCATTATTTATGGTTGGCTGAAGAGAAAATATTTTTCCTTCTCAAAAATATTTGACCCAACCTGGTTTTTTACTGTTTAAAAACCCACCTATATGTAAAACTGGCCACAAATGTTTGCACCCAAACCAGTTTCTCTTCAGCCCTAACCCCGGTCAATCCCTAAGCCCGTATATTGGCAGTACCCTTGGTTTCAGCACGTAACAGGAAATTGGGTTTGAACTGATTCGGAAGGCGTAGCCACGTGGTAACTTTGAGGTAGCTTCTCCTTAAATTGAATATTTTCTTTCAATGGTTGCTTGCCCACACAAACAGGAAAATGTTTTTTTCCAATCAATTTTTTTCAGTATTTTGAAGGCTTTCGCCGCTTCTATCCATGCAATAATAGCTTTAGTTGCCGATTCTCAAAGCGGCAGCTAGATCTGATTCGCGAATTATGGAAATGCAAGACAGCAGAAAATGTTTAAAATTGAATTGCAGTCGTTTTCAGGTGGATAAATTTAATAGCATATAGAGTGTTTCGATCATGTGAATTCGATTGTGAAATTTAGCTAACATATTTTATTCAATAACTGGAAAATTTCGATAATACTCATGCGGGGGCTTGCGAAGGTCTGGTGAAAAAGAACCTCGCCAGTATAATATTGGTGTCAAGTTTATGTAAAATTTATCATAAATCAATGAGATAGCCTGCACGGCCTGAAATGTTCACTCTTAATTAACTTTTCTGCTTTCCATAACAATTTTACCAGAACAACTTATCAGTCTCCCTAAATTTATTGAAGAATATCTTACAAACTGAAATGATTATATGTTATAATTCTCGCAACCTTGTTGCGCAAAAATTAAAACATTTACATACCTAATATAATCTTATCTACCTTTTTCGCAAACCGTTTATACATACAATTGCCTGTGACAACTATGAAGTATGGATGCACAGTATTTTTCCCGACAATTCTAAAGAAAGGATCCAATTAATTGTGTTCTTAATAAATTCAACATTTTCCCGACAATTTTTTTACAAATGGAACTAATAAATCTCTTTAAAGTCATAACTTAAGCAAGGTTAAAGCATATATTTCGATTACGATTGTAAAAAGGAACATCTTAACTTTACACTATTTTACTTCCTTTTCAAGAAGATCTGGTCCCGTTCATGTCTAGTTCAGTAGTTGTTACAAAATCGTGTCAGTATGGTATCACAAAGTACTTTCTCGACCTTCGCTGCGCTTTTGAACTCTCGGCTCAGTTATACATCATTACATGTAAGGCGGTGGTGCTTCGTTGTTCAAAGGCCGATAGCTGGTTGTGGTCCTCACAATGATCTGGGGAGCTGGAGGCAAGACAAGCTGAGGCATTCTTGTGGCCATGAAAGCGGCAGAAAGGAGCTGTGTGTACTCTTCCTTCTTCTCCGGTGAAGCTTTGGGTTTGTAGACGAAAGCTGCGATAGGCACTCCAATCAGCAGAGCAGCAACACCGAGGAGACAAAACATTATAATCTGCGCTGAATTAGCCGATTTCACAATTCCTTCCTCGCCCTCGGAACTTATTCCATCGTAACTATTGTAGTCATCGACATCATCTCTGCCAGTCACAAAAGTGGGTATCATCACGCCGATGGTGAGAAAAATAAGTGGTACAAAGAGCGACAAGAATCGCATCCATGCCCACTTGATGCTCGACCCCACAGTTGTTGGGAGGCGCAGGAGATACGTATTAGGGGATTTCGTGTTGGAGATGAAGCTTTCCCTCGGACCCAGAGGACAGAAACAGCAGTGGAAGAACAAGGTGTGCACAAAGTATGTTTCGTTCTCGATGGAGAAGTAATCAACCGAGCCGAACAACCTCGTGCCATAAACAATTATGCAGACCATGTTGAGAAGAACTTCGCCTGAAAGTAAAATCAATGCAAATCACGGATTAGAATCGGTTCAGGTGCTGGAGTTCAAAGGCGTTTAGCCAAACGATATATACCTAGTTGACTTAAAAGCAGCGACAAATCGACAAGCAATAAATCTGCATCCAAAAATTAACTTTAATATAAGGACTTGCGACGCCTGGCCAAAGGAACTCCTAAGTTCGTTTGTAAATCAACGGCAAATCGGAGCGGAATTTTAATCTACTCGCATCGGATTTTGGGTTCACACAGGGTCGATAAAAATCAACGCAAATCCATAATAGTCGGTTAAGAACTAACGTTGACTTATTTCGACTTGCAGTTCCGTTTGGCAAGGCGTGAGGCGTGCATATGCCGACTTTCGCTGGCCACAAAATACAAACACTGTGTGCAAAACCGTCAACAAACGATTTTCTATCACTTCCGTGTGCTGTTACCTTCGCATATACAACAGTGTTTGAGCCTAACCCTAGTTTGCAGCCAACAATTTTTGTTACTTAGATGAAGATGAGTAGATACACATTTGGACGAAAACTGTCTTTACTATAGCTACAGAGAAACACTTACCCTAGCTTCGAAGTCTTCCTTCTTTCTCGGAGTTCCGTTTTCCTTCTTCGCTCAATGTTCCATCAATTTACATATGGCTCTCGGCCTTTCAGCTGCGTTTATTCCAGCAAAAATCAACACCCTACCGAGATGCCAATATAAGGATCTACGTCAATATATGTACGTCGCGTCAGAAATCCTGCGGCACTTTGTGGTTTTTCAGTTCTATATATACTGGTTTGTAGCGGTTTTAAAACGTTTCGCTGCCACCGACGTTTTAAGAAACAGCAAAAGTGTTTGAAATAATGTTGTCGCACGACAACGAAAGGGAAATTTCTATATTTTAATATCATTATGTAAATCAACTTCACTTAAGGCTAAGTAGCCGGAAGGAAAACCACATGTTTGCGCTGCAACAGTCTGTAATATGTTGCTTAAACTTTATGTTAAAACTTCCCTTATATGTTTATGGCTTCCCTAATCGGTACATTTAAAGTAATATATACCTGTTGTATTATAAAATTCTAACTTAAACCTAGATCGTACTTGTAGAGACCTCCCATGGTATAAATATTTCACAGATTCGTCCGGTATATTGCATCTTTCGTGAATTATTTTCTCCACTGAGTTGCTGTACTTCACTTTACGTCGCATTTCGATTTTCTTAAGGGTATTTTTAACGCCCAACAGATATGAAGTATTTATCTGCTGTTTTGTGCCTTGAATGATATGAAATATTATTTCTAAAATGTTTGAATAGCTTCAAGAGTTGAAAATATAACAGCCGATTAATTTCACAATTCAAAAATGAACCTATTAAATAGCTGCGTTGTGGGAAACCAAAACAACATGTTTTCTAGCTGACAAATTTTTAAAAGCAATTTAGAATCGGTTGGTATAATTAAACGCATCATATATTTCATTGAAATATCTGTGAAGTAAAAGTGACACGCGGATCAATTGTTTTTTTGAAGAAAATATTAAAATAACTTCCTGGTTAGACACCGAAAAATGAGAAACGCGGCATGTATTTCATAAATTAAAAGCAAAACACGCCATCTGCGTCCAAAGGTTGCGTGTTTACTGCGCACTTTCTTGTAATAAAAAAGATACTAAATAAAAGTTGATCTTCATTATAAACTTGCAGTTGATTGTATCACTTCCTCTGGAAAGCTTTATCAAATGACATACATGTAATTAAAAAACAAATAAATAGTATCAAAACACAATATATGGCTTCAAAGTACGCTTGATCTACTAGCTTGATTGTATGTAATTTTGTGGTTCCTTGGCCCATTGTCCTCCTTAAAGAGGCATATTATCCGGGGGGTACTTACCCTTATTTTGGGTGGGGGTGTGCCCCAAGCCGCCAAACCCAGACCCCATTTCAGACCCAAACAAGAAATCAAAAGGTTTAAATGTCAAGGAAGCAGTAGAGGAGGCCTCTACCAGTAGAGATTTATTATAACCGGAATTATTTTTGGTTTACATGTACCTGTACCCGGGGGGTACTCCCCAAATTTTAGGGTAGGGGTGTGCCGCTGGGACCCCAAATGCAAAAGCCTGACCCTGTTCCTGACCAAGAAAAGCTTTAAAATGATACCCTGTTCTTGACAAATTTCGTAGCATATTTTTTATTGAGAATATGCTTTATACATCAGCCGTTGTGCTTTAGATATAACATCTACTTGAGCAAAATAGCGTCATGTTTCGGAATTCGGCCCTTTGCAAAACCTTTTATTCTAAACTCGCTTAAATTTGACACCCTGTTCCTGACCTAAAACATCGTGTTTTCTATACCCTGTTCTTGACAAAAAGGCTTGAAAATCACACCCTGTACAGCGGCACATACCCGTATAGTCAATATATGGGAGTAGCCCCCCCCCCGGGCCATGTACTTGGTCTCTTGACCACATCCTGTCAGTATCTGAAAGCATGGACGTAACAGCTTCTGATGCTTTAGCACTATGTGCATTGCTCCAACAATGCTCGTGCAGTGACTAGTTTGTTCTTTACCATCTCTTAACGACAGCTTAGTTGGACTTGATGATGATGAAACATTTTTTTGACAGGGTGGCCCATTCAGTACGAAGAGTGGTATCCAAAGGGGCTCTGTATCTGTAAACTACTATTTCATTTCTAAGCTATCTACACTATCTAAATAATGATCCTTAAAATCTTTAAATGATTACATCTCTTTAAATGATATTTTACAAGGCTCTTGAAAGAAGAACGCGATGTAGTATGTTTAGTATGTGCAGGAAGTGAGTTAAAAAGTACTGATCCGAGAAATCTAAACGTACGCTTTCCAAGACTAAGTTTCGGCTTAGGTAGATGGAGGTCAGATTTTCTTCTTGTATTGTGAGTATGGAAACAGGAATTTCTAGTAAAATAATTGTTCACTAGATTATATTACCCTTTTCCTTCCAAATTAATTATAGAAATAGCCTAAACTTGGCAACACAAGTGAATAAAACCTTTAATTTTTAACAACTGGTCAAATTTACACAGGAAACCTTATTTTTTCCTGAAAGCTTATTAAATTTAGAAACTTTCTCTTTGGATTTCGAAAAATTTTTGTTGTCGTGATAACTGTTAAAAATCTGCAAACATGTTAATAATTAACGAAAAGTTATAAAAACTGTGTTTCAACTGCATTCTAGATGTAATCCTTTCATTATTTCAATGAAATAATGAAAATATACTAAAAATACACCTAATATATACAATTTATGTTGTTCCAAAGTGTCTGGACTAATTGCTGTTCTTTCAAGACCTCTTTTTCCACAGTACCATGAAGTCAATTATTGCGCAATAATTACCAAAGTGTGCACAACATTCAGTTTTGACTGAACAGGTCATTTCTAGGTTTTGAAACAGCAAATAAAATAAAATTACACCAATAATAGCAAAACTGACTACTAAAGTCGGTACTGTCCTCTGTACTGTCAATTTGTGTGGTAGATCTGAAAACAAGGGGCGGGACAGAGGCCCACATTGCACTCTACACACATAAAGGTGCTTTGCTTTCGCTTGTTAGCCAGCTTAGACACAGAACATTGCTTTTCCAGTGGCTTCCCCTTTTCATTCACAGGAACTTTGGATGGAAAGTGCCTCCCTGTAAATCTTGTCTGCAAAGGGAGGGATGGTGGCCTTCCCAGATTCTTTCTTAAACAATATCCATCAAGGAGTTTGTGGACATGTTCAATCCGAAATTCAAGATGTGTACGTGGGTTATGGTTGGGCGATTCTGATTCACAAATAAATACATTTAGGATTGCAATGTCAAGCAGGGCAAAGAAAATTCTGGGGGGCCATTTATTTGTTTGTTATCCAATCCGGTAATAGGTGCACATCCGGTCCATTCGGTCAACCCCACCCATATACTTGTTGTAGCTCTTGACAAGCTGGGGGCACTTCACATCTTCACATCCTCCTCTTTGCAGTTGTTTCATCAGGACCAGGGGGGTGAGTCAATAGTGCAAAGGAAATGGACCGGCTTTTTAACTATCCATGTGAGGGCAACAAGGCGACCCTTTGCCCTCCAGATGTTGTCACCTCTTTTCAATTTTTTCACAGTTTCGTTTGAAACAATTTCCTTCGGAAGGCCCTTTGAATTAGACCTCACTGTTGCTCAGGCAAACAGGCGGTGCTCCAGTAAATCCTCAAACAAAGGAACACTTGAAAAAGAATTCTTGGCCCAAATTTACAACAACTTTGTAGCCAAGTCCAGGTTTTTCAACTGAAACCTGCTGAATTGCAGGGCCATCATCTCCCTTTCCCTTGTAAATGTCGAGGTCACAATAATATCCTGATTTGCATAACTTTGTCCCCCTTTTGATGGGTTTCAGTGGCATGTACTGTTTCAGGGTAGTCCTACCCTACCCTTTAAGATCAAAACAGAAACCGCAAGATGTTCCCAGTAATCAATCTTTGAGGTCGGACGTTGTTTGACTAACTGGGATATACCAATGAGAATAAAGCAACGGAAAGATTGTGCAAATGACTATTAGAATCTTGTATTGATGAAAATGGGTATTGGGGTTAGTGGCTAGTGAATTAAGTGGTCCTAGGTATATCCCAATTAGTCCTAAAACGTCCGACCTTGATATTCGAGTGCTTCGAACATCCTGCATTTCTGTTTTGATTTAAAACCTCTTTCCTACTAAACTTGTCGGTCCGAAACTATGTGAAATCATTCCGTGTCTTGTCAAAATTATCGTTAGTCCCATTTGGATATTTTGCTACAGAAATTGGTGCCAAATATCCACGAACCGGAACTTGATGCAAAAAGGACGCAACTTTGTTTTCAGACAGTAAAAAACACTTGTCCGGAATTTCGGGCGTTAATTGAGAACAAAGAAACAGAAAGATTGTGCAAATGACTTGGAATTGAGGTATGATGAAATTCGTTATTGGAGTTAGTCGGGCTAGTGAAGCGGCTCTAGGTGTATCCCAGTTAGTCCAAAAGCGTTCGACCTCAAAGATCGAATGCTGGGAACATCTTGGGGTTTCTGTATTGATCTTAAATGGCTTTCTTAATAAAAGAGTAGTGTTTTTAAATCGATGAGTACGGTGAAATACGTTCGTGTCTTGTTAAATCTCGTTAGTCCAATTTGGATATTTTACTACAGAAAGTGTTGCCAAATATCCACGAACCCTAACTTGATGCAAAAACGACGTAAAAACGTTTTAGAAAGTCCATAACGCTTCTGGGGAATTTTGAGGTTTGTTTGAATGAGTATAAAGCAATGGAAAGAATGTACAAATGACTAGTGGAGTCATGAAATTGATGAAATTATAGTTGTTGGGGTTAGTGTAGTCTAAGAAACGTCCGACCTCAAAGATTGTTTGGAACACCTCGCCGGTTTCTTACTGAAACGTTTGCGAAATACGGCTGTGTCTTGTCAATCTCGTTAACCCCTTTTGGATATTATACTTCGGAAACTAATGCTAAAAAACTTTGAAAAAACATGTTACCTTGTTTTCAGAAGGCGTTTTACCTTAATAACACAAAAACTGACAAATCCTTACTAAAAAAATAGTATCGAAATTGCCCTCCTCACCCGCTTTGGTAGATAAATTTGTTTTTTCTCTAGAATATCGGCTATCCTCATATATTAATTTCTATAGCATATACAAACAAAGATTCCATACAAGTAATTATATAAATACACTAAAAATGCACAAGAAAGACAATGCTTTGCAAAATTTTGTACCAGTAACCATGACTTGCTTATAGAAAAAGGAAGACA